>LD353293.1:36512-68713 GCA_001465055.1 Ptychodera flava
TTTGACCTAGTTATTGTGCATAATTTTCCAATTTTAGTTCCATAATAGCCAGATTTTGCAACTTTTTTTTTACGGCCAACAGTAGTGGTTCTAGGGGAAGTTATTATTGTCAGGAAGATGTCACTCCACAGGTTGACTTTAAGAAATTGGAAGGGTTAGGTACATTGCTCTGTAAAAGAGTTTGAAATGGTGACCAATAATGCCAAAGTTGACATGTACAGAATGTATAGGGTGAGCAAATCCAATAACTGGAGGTATTGCAACATTGAGTCGTCTGTTCAGAGTAATGAATTCACTATTCTGTTTGTCTAGCAGACCCATTGATGTATGATAAAACCTTACAAAACCACCAAACTCGGGTGTACCAGTAGTACTTCCATCATTGCCTGAACTAAACAAAAATATAGGTTTGCTCACCTTACAGGTGTTCCTGTAAAAATTTTATTTTTCAAATAATGCTATGCAGGGCTTTGACTGGTGTATCAAAATGTTTATTAAGTCTGTTGTACAGTGTAGGTATATCCACAGTAGTCACTCAAGGAGATTCATTAGACAAGCAGAGAATCTCCATGGTGAACTTTTCGATCATACATGTAGCTATCACTTGCTCACTAGGAAAAAACATACAAACGTCAAACAAGGATTTCAAGAAACATACACTATTGATGGTGTATTGGCAACTTTACTGCTGAGCTGAGTTTTCAATTCTGTGATAGGCAGGAATACATGTACTATGTACAGAGTGACTTTAAATAAGTAAATAATATGTATTAAATTATGTTTTTGAAAGATACAGAATTTCAGATTTTTATGAGTTTCATTTCTGTGATGTTGAAGGTAGGATGCGCCTCAGGGATAGATATTCAGGCTCTCAAATTTTTTCAATACTTTTTTGGTCTGTACTTTTTGGAGCTCATTTTAATGCTCTTGTAAGAAAAATTTCCACCGTTATAATTTTTGAAAAATCGAAATTTTATTCTCCTCTCCCCTAGAGTTAACACACAGATGCGGCCATTTTGACTTTCAAATGTCCATTAAAGGTACAAGTAATGTGTTTCTCTAGTACTAAAATGTGCATCGTGACTCCTGATTTTTATGCTTAATTTGGTAAGAGAATGGTTGAAAGTTTAATTGACGAAGTTTGAACAAAAGTTTATGTCTTTCGCTTTCGAGGCGCATACTACTTAAACAGATGTGATACCTCAAGTTACATGTATGCAAGTACCATTGCCATGTTTGACTACAAATAGTGTGTGGGAAGGTTGCTTACTTGCTTATTATTTTTTTCATTTTCAATGCTTTACCTTTTGAAGGAACTTGTTTTGCTCGTAAGGACTCACATAATAATGGTAATTTGAAATTTTATATGTTTGATTCAAGTCAGGAAATGTGTCATGCAATGATTTGTTGTAAGAATCAAATGATTTGCAATCTGAATGATAAAGTATAATAAGATAGAATTTTTCAGTTTTGTGTATCAGAATTAACTGATAACATATACTTGAGTACAAGATACCATACTGGTATGGTACAGAAGTTAATAGTTTTGTCAAAACACATATCCTTATTGAGTAATACCGTAAAGTGATGTTAGTCCATTGATAGGCTAACATTTATTTCTGGTTTACACATTAAATAAAGTTCAGCCTAAAACCTACCATGTCTAAACATATAGAACAAATTCTGTGGCATGGAACTGTTCTTATCATGATAATTGTACAAATAATTGCCATATTTTACCGATATGCTGGTGCATTCACTTACTCCATAAACTACCGGTAATCTCTGAAAAAGAAGATCGGTGATGTTGACAGTTGAGCTTTTCACAGGACTGATAAAGCCACAAAAATATAAATTTGTAGTGTTCTGTATGGACTTCTGCACAAATTAAAGTTTCAGACCTTGTCACAGTCCTATTCTGATTGTCTAGCCATGTCTATAAAAATCATGGCCATGGAATAAAGTTGGTAAGCACTTAAATTGGTGAATTTTGCACATTGCATGTCACACTATATTTATATGCTCAAACGTAAAAGAACAAGACAATAGACCGTTTGCACTGTGTATGATAGGCATGCTAGACCAAACTGTGATAGACCATGATAGACCATGATAGATGCTAGAAGTGAAAACCTATGAAAACAGCAACAACAACACTCCAAGTGACTTTTTAAATCTGATGATGATATCAAAACATTGCAACTTCACTGCAGTTAATCATATATGGTATATCCCATACAGGACATCTGTTTATTCAAAATACAATACATAACAGTTGGTCCTTTCATGATTTACATTGAGAAATTTGCAACAGATTGTTTAGTGTGTTGTAACAATCAATCAGGATGTGTGCATAAATGAATAGTAAATTATAACCCAGTCAAGGGGATGTTCATATGTTTTAATTGTTGTGTTTGATATTGCATAATACCAAATTTGATATTTTCATCATGTAAAATCATAGATTATTGCAATATTTTCTGAATACACAGTGATACGAAATCAGAAAGTCAAATAGATAAATTTACCTTTCATTGATTTAATACAGAGTTCTGTAAATTCCCACCATATGCTTTCTGCTGTGTATTTCTAGAACAGGTGTATCCAGGGAACCCAATTCTAAATTTGTACTTCTGTACTACCAGACAGCCCTTGTTCTCATAACTTTTCCTGAATAAGATTAGAAATGGTAGAAAATATGGATATATCTATATTTGAAAGAGGATGAACTGATTGAATCTTCAAAGATTGCTGACTTGATGTAGAGAATTCAAAGTTTGTACTTGAGAAAGGCAGGTAGATCAGTCTTTGTATACATTGTGCTGTGCATAGATGAGTGATTGAAATGTGTTGAATCAATGCTCTGTTGAAATTCTCTATTCAATAAGTTGATATCACAATGATACAATCAGAAAAGGGAAGCTATACCAGAATATTGTGATTTTCAACAGAGCAATGAAACAAACATTTCAAAGCCATGCATCAGGATTTCGAATCTTCCATTTTGATCAAAAAACTAAACTATAAACACTTTCATGTTGCATTTGTCTATGATGTGCTATCATTATGATTTCCTGGCTGATAAAAACAGCTGAATTTTCATAATTTTCCTTTTTATGTTGATACCGGTACATTGCTTGACACAACAGTACTGTAGTTTGAACACTTCAATTGGATGCAATTATGACGGTGACCAAAATATTGGGAAATGACAAAACTAAGAATTTGTCAGAACAGAGTCATAAAATGCCGCTAAATACACAACATTATGTCAATATATATAATAGCCCACTTCATCATTTATTACAAAGTAACTTATTGCCCTGTGATTGTCATGTATTAATGAAACTACTCTTAGCATACTTGCTGTAACTTTTAATAGTAATTTTATGGATGTTCCTGTAAAATATCAACATTTTCTTTTTCACTTCCCCAAATTATATTGAAATATTTACTAAATATTTAGTAAATACAGTGTAGCAGTCTCGCTAACATTACACACGATGCACAGTATGCATCGTTATTGTTGAGAAATCAATCCTAGTCAAGAATTAATTCAATTCAGTTTTCAACAATAAAATTATCAGATATCACTTTCGTTGACAAGGACTCTAGGCATTTCAACATGATTGTAGGAGTAGACCAAGAAACTATATCTTACTAAGAAAACGATAGAAAGTTCAAGCTATGAAATTTTGGTCTGTAAACAAGTATCCATAGGGCATCTAGGATTGGCATGCAAAAGGGGTGGGGGGACAGTGCTCCGTGAATGACTGTATCATTTGTATGTATACCGGTAGAAGTAAAAAACCATCCACAAAGTATAATGTTGGTAGAAGGTTACATTTGTTGAAATTTATGGAAATCAAATAGAGTGGGAGTTTAAGAAAATATTAAAATATGAAATGAAATAGGAATTTTGTACCTAACACTATTTCAAAATAAAAATAAACAAATTTAGTACAAAATACCAGAAAAATTTTTAATTGTATTTCAAAGAAAAATATTTTGAAATAGTTTTTTTTAAATTTTAGGCAAAAACTTTTACGTAAAGAATGAGATTCTAGATATTGCATATATTCTGTGACATATTCAATTGAATCATTATGGAATGGTGTTAGACAGCACCTGGTTTTATGCATTAAACAGATCAACAAGTCCCAGACTAAAATAACCATCATTGCAGCATATGCTGGCATTATCTCTCTCTGCTTGCACGCATCTCAGCCTCTATGCTGGTTACAGATTCTGTGAGTGTAAGCAGCATCTATGGAGCATAAATACAAGTGCCTACATGTTCAGCTATAAATGACCAACATTAACAGAGTTAAGAGATCACTAGAGTGTCCTTTGCTAATATAAAAAATACCATTAACGGATGTGTTCTTGACTTACCGCTGAAAACAGGAATTTTATTCTATCCAAACATACTGTATGGAGAGCTTTAAATGCCCAGAAGCTGTATCTTTTTACGATTCTTTTCACTATTTTTGTTTTGTATGTCAAAATCTTCTCGTTCTTCTTCCAAAACATGAGAAACACCAACTATTCAGCTTGTCAAGACAACATTTAAATATTGGGTAAAGTGAACTGTTCTTGTTTTAGTCTGGACTAAAATTCACCTGTCAACCATTAAAAACACAGTGTACACATGTACAGGCTGAGTTGACAAGCTGAACACTCAGTGTATCTAAATCTAGTTTGGGGAGTAGAATAAGAAATTATACCTGATAGTTGACATTTAAACAAATAAAGCAAAAAAAAATCATTTCATTAAAAGGTCCTTTAAATTACATGTATATTTTCGTTTTGATACGAATTGAAAAAGTTTGGCAATCCATGGGGCACACCTTGATGGATCAAATATATCCTGGCATTGCAGACTTCAGAAAATGTCTGTGCAGTAATTGACACATCATTTGGCTCAGCTTTAATTCTTGCACAAGTTTTTAAAGATGATGACGTGAGTAAAATTGGCTCATCTACTGGTATGTTGTTACGTTTGTTGCTATCTGTGATTAAATGAAAGTCAGACTGTAAAGTAATCCCTTTGAAGTAAGAACTTTGTCGTCGATCTATGCGTTGGGCTAGCTTGAGTTCTTATGGAGCTTTAGAATAGTCAAGGGGTAAAGTGGCATTGTTCAGAAAAATGTAAGGATTTTATATACTTACGCAGTATGAATTCAGAATTGTGCCTGAAGTGAATGACAAACCCCAGGTAGTATGACATGGGCTTTGGTCAAACTGCTGTACGCAGGCCCTTCCCAGGGTTAGGCCCTTTAATTTTAAAACATGTCCACAAAGCTTTGCTTTGGCTGCTAAGATTGACATATATTATTATCTTCATTTCATGCCTTTGGCACATACTAAAGAAAAATATTAAAAGATAGACGTTACAGCGAAAAATAAATAAAACAATTTAAAAAATGATAAAATAGACTAGTATGTGCTTCGTAATTGTATAGAACTGACCTATTATTATGACTCCAATACTGTTTATTAGCATGTGGCTATACAACATTAAACATGGGAGTGTAACTCATAGAGTTATATATCAAAGTAAAGCAGTATGCACAACAAAGCAGATACCATTCTTAAAGTTTGCCTCAGGTGTCAGGCTGTATATCATACCCTGTGGTTATCACACTTGACCTGTGTATAAAATAACTGCTAGGTCAATAACATCCTGACTGGTTAAGCGGTAACTATTGACCCTACAATTTATATTGATTAGTGCTATTACTATATTATACTCCTCCTTGTTCATGACTATTTTACTATTTACCCAATACCCTAGTGAGGTACATTGTATATTGAAAAAAATTCTTGCCAGTTTTAGTAAGACAAATAGACAGATATTGTACAGTTAATATGTGTATTCTAAATATTTGGTGTTCATGGACGCAGAACATTGTGTGGGCAGACAATGGTCACTTCAAGATCAATGAAATGGGACAGCTAGGATAACCTTCTTAGTGATCAATGGATATGACCTTAGTTTGCGTACGTTTCACTGTCCATTCTTAAGTGATTGAAAGACAGCATACCCTAATAGTGGTAGTACTCTGTTATCTGTGAATAAACATTAACAGGGACGCATCAAATACATGAATCAAATACTGTGAATTTCAGCTTGGCAATAAAAGTTATGTGTATAGAAAAACAGAAGCAATAACATGTATTGGATGTCAACCTTATAAATACGGTAGTGATACCTGTCATATACTGGTATGTTTGACATTATTATAACCACTGACAAGGGAGCTTATAGTTTATAGCCTGCTACTGTATCTAGCGCAGTGACATTGAATAAACACAGTCATGTAGCTTAGACAAACATCAGGTATATTCTTGAACTATCAGCAACAATGGACAATGAACTGACAGTATATGTCTAGGATGGAACCACAGGGTCATCAGGTGTATTTATAATTTTGTTGGATTTATATATAAAGAAAATTTGTTAAGTTTTCAAAATCTTGATGTTACATGTGTTAATAAAATCATTTCAATATGCCATCAGTGTTGAGCTTTTTTCAGCACTTTAGAAATCACTGAATGGATCAGACTGGAAATAGCAATCTAAGGTGTGTCTATAGGAGAGTTAACCTATGTGTAAAGAAGAAATAATAATACACATCTTTGTGTATTGAGTCAGTGGTTGTTCTGTCAGAAGTACTAAAATACTAGCTGTCATATTTTTGTCATGTGGTCTTCCGGTACTTCCATATCAGCCTATAAAGGTTATCAGGGTTCCTGCCATATCAAGTTTACTGTTCAGATTTAAACAAGGGGACTGAAGAAATGTTTCCAGGTTGCAAAACTATGTAAAGTGTACCATAAGCAGTGTGTGGGAAAATGCTTGAAAGACAAAGTGTAGATGGTTTTATTGCCCATGCGGCCAGAGAAGTGGGGAGAATTTGTACATTTACCCTCTTATGGGTATAGACAACTTTTGAAGAAATTTAAAATAACAGTCAATTTACAGTGAAAAATGAGTATACTGTATACTGACTATCTTTGACTGTTTAACTGACAAAGTTGTCATGCTGATTGTTGTAAAGCTTAGAATTTTCTTTTTATCTCATTCTTTCCAAGTCATATTTTCTCTTGAATCAGTGACAGGGGGTTGAGTTATTGTAAACAAAACCTGTCAGTTCTTGCATAAAGCTTCTTAACATTTGACTCAAGTACACTCTGAAGAGGGGCATATTTGGGTTAGTCATATAGATTTCTGGGAAATACATGTAGGATCATGGATGTAAAGGGGGTGTAACTGTTTTAAGCTAACTGGTGAACAGAAACCCTTGTAGTTGTGTTTCCTGCCCTGGGAGAGTTTGATAACAAGGGAAGTTAGAGTCATTCAAGGTCATGAATCAAGTTTCATAAGTGGAAATCTCACAGCCGCTGAAGCAAAACTTCCATGAATACACGGATGTGATCATGCATTCATTAGACCTCAGTTTGTAGATCATCCCATACCAAATTGTAATGAAAGTCTTTACAGCGTTAAAAAATGTTATTATTTTTTATTGAGACCCTACATTAAGTGAAAGAAGAATAGTGTTACATAATCAAAATGAAATTCTTCTTTGATCTGGTTGAATTTCATTTATCGATAGATGCAAAATTTAATAAGTTGTAAATTTTGTGAATTTGCTGATGTTCTATGTAGACTTACAGATGTTATTTCATAAACCTGTGTTAGAATACTCTGTAATCTGCTACATTACTATTTATGAGTCTGTGATATGATAAATATGTATACTGGATAACCGCAATTTGTGCCACAGTTTGCACAGACTATCATCATTATCTGTAATTTTAATATCCATAATGGAAAATAAACCTTCACTATTACATCTCAGTCAGTTTTATGTAGCATTTAAAATCCACTGAAATACCACATTTCAATTGTATGCTTTTGATCGTTTGCTATTTCCTCCGAACAGCCTGTGGAGATTTAATTAAATTATCAAGGCATACGTATACACCCTGGGACAGACAGGTATATGTTGATGCAATAATGATTTTGTCCAGATTTTAATAAATCCAGCTAGATTAAAGTTGTCATGGTAGCTATTCTATGTCTATTTACATTTGTTTTGGTTTGGAAAGTTAATTACAACACATTAATTCACACTAATTAAAATTCATCATTTTCTGGTCTGTGTAAGCCGGTGGGTGGAACACTCTTGAATAATCAGTTTGAACCTATTACCAGGCTTCAGGAGTCAAAGTTGGTTTGCTTGTTAAGTTCATCGGATGATACACAAATTTCAAATGTTGATTTATTTTGCTTTCAGTTTTAAAAAGTCAGCATGTTCTTTTGGCGTACAAAGATGTAAACACACACTGTACTATAGCTTAGGTTTGATTAAAAACCCAGCGATAAATTGATTAGTATGCCTGTAATCATGGGTATAATAATTCAGTCAATCAGTCAGTCAGTCTGTGTTCTCAAAAACATACAGATTATGGAAAATGATGTTTCAATAATAAAACAATTGTGATAAGGAGACGAAAAATCAGCATAGCACATTGACAAAGGGTAACACCTGATATTTGCAGTTGTTACGATTATATGATATTTTCTATTATTTTTTTCTGAATATCATGTTTCATATCCTGAAAAATCTTATGTGTAGTTTTATCTAATACAAGCAGATGTGTATTCACATTTTTATAAAAACCTCCATAATGTAAATCATTCATCTCATGAACATGGTACATATTTTTTTACACCTTTGATGTATTTCTTTCATGAGTATCATCAAGAACTTTGCTAATTATCCATAATCTATCACACAAGTATTAACGGCTGTTGATCGGGTAATAAAAAATTTTAAGTCACTACTGTTTTTTAGAAAGTAGGACAGACAAAACAGAAGTGTCAAAGGAATGGGAAGTTGTTTACTTTTTTCAGTGTGATTGATTCACCACTAAAAGAAACTGGGTAATTAGCCTGCTTGATTACCCAACCAGAGATTAATTGTATTTATTTATCAACGATGACGGAAATACCATATTTATCTGTAAAAAATATTCATAAAGGTGTTGATAGTTATCAGAAAAATTCTGCAAAGGCTTGTACCGATACAATGATCCATCTTTTTACATGATACAAAATGTTAGATATAGTTTGTAGCAGAGCTGTAGAGAACATCATTTACCGGTACTAAGGATAGATCCGTTTCATGCAACTTTCATTTCCCCCTGCATGTGTAGTAGACCATAAATTTATCACAACAAGTAAATAAGCACCATATAATTTTTAAGGTAAATCCCTTTGAAACCCCTGTAATGGTGTTATAGTTGTAGTATTGGGTGTGATGCATGGCACAAAGGTATAATTACATACTGCAAGTGCCACGAAGACTTGTTACATGAAAAATATTGCAGAAAAGAAATATTTCACCGTTTGATAAATTTATGTTATACTTATAATGACAAGAAATTTATAAGAAAGAAGAAGAATAGAGTATGATAGACACAAATGGCTCCCAAGTCAGCTATATATCATACTGCATTGTCAGTATTATTGTGCTGCCATAGACAAGTGTTCATATGGAAACAAATAAAATCTAAAAATAATTTTTTATCAAAAGATAGCACTGTAATGATGTACATGATGTTCTTTGCACTGCGCAGTATGGAGTGTTGTGAACTATGAATAGATGTTAGTCACTTGCTGACCTCGAAAATTCACAAAAGAAAGAAAAATTCAAGTGTTTTTTGTACTTGAAATAATGTTAACAATACAAAAATTCAGGTCAGAACTGACGCTGTGTTTTTTGTATCTCTTTGTTTGCAGTTAACATCAATGACATCAAGGAAGTCAGAACTGGCAAGTCCACAGACACTTTCAAGGCAGCCAAGGTCAAGGGCACCCACAGTGCTCAGTGTTTCTCTCTGGTCATTGGCAATAACAATGACACGGTGGACTTGGTTGCCACGTCAGATGCTGTCGCACTTCAGTGGGTGACTGGAATTCGACATCTCAAGAAGCAATCCAAACACATTGATGTCAAAGCCAACAGAGATAAATATCCTTTGAATACACATCAAAACACTATATTGAAGTTGTGAACTTGGCCAAATTAAAGAAAAATGTGTTTATGGTAACTCTGTCTCCCCTACTGAAAACACCATGACCCTAAACTTTACTCTTTGAAAATTGAAATTAAGAAATCCTTTATTTTGCCAAAATTTGCTGCATTTTGCTGTGTCACACCCCATTAAAAATAGAAAATTAAAGAAAGTACTTGATTGACTAACGTACCATAAACACGCATGACATTATTTTGACACTGTAACCCTTGTACTGCTGTTTCAACTCAGCTTTCAAAAACTGTTAGATATTATTGATTTAAAGACGCCTTTCGATCTTGGTTGGGAGGTGTGACGTAGCCACTCGATAGTTAATATTATATGATATTTTATGACTTGAATTTAGTTTGTATGACTGACAATGACTGTGACGTGTTTTTTGTAGTTAAAGTGGAATGGGTCAATTAAGTTATGGGTACCCCCAAGGTGTTCTTTACACTGGATTCTGAAATATTTGACAAGTTCAGAATTTTCTTGTAATTACCATGCCCTACAGTATGTCTATGCCAATTTATGATATTGTAAAGCAAGTCTTTGCCTGACAGATAACTTAGGTATGTCATTTTTGCATGCTATCTCAGAAATCGCATTGTCTGATTTGTTCAAATTGAACATTACTGTTAATATGTCAGCCAGGACTATATTCTTTTTTTTGATATTAGGGTTGATTCCGAATGTTCTCTTGATTCTATTCTAAAGAAAAAAATTCATCTGAAGTTTTTGACAAAAATTTCAGAAACTTCCAACACAAGAATAAAGAAAATAATATTTTATCACCAAGGTTTGGGTAAAAACCACAGTTAAAATTATATTGCCTTTGATCTGACCATGAACTTCAGCAAGAAACAAAACATGAAAGCTGATGAATGTTTTTAAGATTTCAACTGGTGAGGAACCAGTTTTCAATATTTCAATGTAGTAATCCTTTCACGATATGATCATGTGGTACTGGTGATGTCATGATGTAAGTGAAACCAACTTTACCAATTCTTTCACTTTCATTACCATTCCATGGCCAACAAATGGGATTTTTGAATTTGATATGTTGTAATTATGTCAAGGGGAATTAGCTCAAAGATTTCAAGCCATTGTACATTGATAAATATTACTCATTAACGTTGTGTAACAATAACTGATTCAAGCTTGAAAATAACCATTTGCAAGTTGATAATAATCAATTGAAGGTTTATCAATGTAACAGTTTCTATTAATACTCTCCTTCATTTAAACTTATTTTGACAATGAAGATGTCTGCTATTCTGTCAGAAATGTCAGCCTGTGTATGTATTTACCATCGGCCCCAATATTAGCACCATGCTACAACACCTGGGAGAATTTTAGCGTCTTTGCAATTGTACAGTTGTTTTAGCTGTGCAACAACTCAGTCTATTTGCCTAAACAATGTTAATGTACTGAAAAAGTTGTCCCGCAAATTTTTTCCCATATTTGTGCATTTTTTTCTGCGTGATAGTAAATTTGTTGACCAAAATGGAACATCTTACAGTGTAAAATGTTTTAGTTTTGTAGACAAATTGGCATGAAACTCATATTTGTTTTCAATGCAACTTTAAACCATTTTCAAATTTTGACCCAAATGGTCGTAAATTTCAAATTCCCACCCGGGTGTGTTTTCTTCAGTGCATGATACCGGTGTGGCCATGCGCATATAAGGCATATGAAAAAAACTTTTACGATCCAACTACAGGTCACTGATAATGGTTCATGGGTAATGCCAAAGATAGACCCATCTGTTTTGTGTCCTTCCAAGTCCACATACAGCATACCCAGTCCACAAAGATGCTATGTGAATGTGTACGGTAGTAAAGATGAGACATTGGTGACTTAATAAGACGTGTCGTGAAGCACAGAATAAATATTCCAAAAGTCATTTTTTGCAGGCATAATAGATGCATGCAAAAGCCCATGACTATTTGGTCCTTGATCCAAAATTAGAAAAATTTCCATGACAGACAATTGTGCTGGCTGCGGTATATCTTTGCATACATTGTTCGGGATTGTTCCCAGGTTTCGTTAAATATTTACCAATAATAGCATAAGAGGCAAAAAGAGACAAGGCTTAACTTTTCATAAAATAAATCCTAATTCAAATTACTGAATGTATCCAGAATAGAACTTTGAAGTAATGTGGATATAATTTCTTGTGGTGGCCAGTAGCTTTACAATATTAAATTACTTTTCATATTGTAAGTAGAATTTGACATTATTTTGCATCCTGTGGAAATGAAAGATCAATTTGCATGTAGCTGTTACACAGCATATCATGCATGTGTTCTGCTGGTATTGTAATTCAAAAATATAAATTAATTTTGAATATTACTGTTTTCATTGGCGTCCTTTCACAAGCAAGGCCTGTTTGTCTGTCTTGAATATTAGTGCGATATTAAATGTAATGTGGTCTTATATTTGGACTGAGCAGTAATTCTTTATAAATCTCACAGGAAATCCTAATTATAGCAAGACTTTC
Organism: Ptychodera flava; assembly: GCA_001465055.1. Taxonomy (NCBI): domain Eukaryota; kingdom Metazoa; phylum Hemichordata; class Enteropneusta; family Ptychoderidae; genus Ptychodera; species Ptychodera flava. Next base: position 49,108 of record LD353293.1, read on the forward strand.
ACAGTGACTTTGCTTTTTGTTGTCTTGAAGCAAGTGATAGCCTTCATAATAAGCCTGACTATGATTATAAGTAAAAAAATTAAGTGTTTTGGGTTTAATGTTGTGCCGGTACAAACCGGTTTTGGAGGTTTTTGCTTCAAATCTTCACAGCAGCCAATGATGTAGCACCATGCAGCACCCTTTGGCCCATATCCCTCCTACAAAACATGGATTCCTCTTTTCTGAGGAAATTTGGAACAATCTTGTCCCTTTCTCATGGCAAAGCTTGACCTCTGCACTAGTTGCAGGGCCAATATTGGATGATACTGTGTAACAATTTGAATTTTTGTCATATATGACTTATTACCGGGTATATCTAAGATGGACTAGAAATGATGAAAGATACCCCTTAATAATGATGAGTGGATATTATAATTCTAAGTATAAACAGACTATTACAATGCTCTCAGTTTATGTTCATTATGGATGGATGACCAGCTGTTGTTGGTCTGGGTGTAAAGTGCACTTATTGATAATTTAAAACTTTTATTTTTGTGCAAGACAAGGTGAAATGACCTTTTCAATTTTGCAATAATCTTCATCAATTCATTCATTCAAATTTAGCATTTAATCTCAAAGAATTGTACAAAGTCTTATTACAGGTTGTATCGGTATTATTATATGTTAAAAGTTTATTTCAGACTTTAATGTTCATGTACAAGCCATAGACTGGAAAAGAGATCACATAGCTGTAACTTTTAATGATTTTGTGACTATTTATGTTTTGTATGTCAATTGCAAGTTCTTGTTCTACTTCCCAAAGCATGTTAAAGGCAGGTGTCAGGCGTCAGATTGTCTTGCCAGGAAATTTACTAATACTACATTACAATTTCAATGGAAAACAAAAGGCTACGACACCTTCATAATCCTCTTACAGACTAGAACAAACTCGATGCCGGGGATCCAGTCCCCTACCTTTAAAACACCAAATATTTTGCATGAAAATACTGTATCTATTGTGTTAAAAATGCACTGTTATTGTTTACGTTTGCATTCTAGTCCAGATCAGAATTCAATTGTCAACAATAACAATGCAGTTTACACATGTACAGGCTGAGTTGACAAGCTGAATACTGTGTATTTCAACATGCAGAGTAGAATTAGAAACTGTAGTATAGCTGACATTAAAAACAAAGTAGTGAAAAGATATCAAGACATACAGCTACTGGCCCTTTGAATAGGAACTGAAATGAAAAGTATGCGTGTTCCATGGAGTAAAGTAAAAACAACAAACTTTGGATGTAATAGGTCACACACACAGCTCAGTTGTATTGGCACACTATGATTAACCTAAATCATACCGTAATTTCATTTCAATCTTTTTTATTGACGATTTTTTTACACTTTTTGTTTATTGAGAAATACTGCATTGATTGTCATTGCAATGTGTCATATGAATTACAAGAGACATTTTCTTAACAAAACTCAGATGGATCAGAGAGTTCTTCCAGAAAGCTGACAGAAACAATGATGGCTGCATTGATTTTGAAGAAGTGTGCAAGTTACTGAAACAGATGAATTTGAAAATTGACAAACGGCACGTCAGGAAGTGCTTCCAGGTAGGACAAGACATTCTCCTTGTTTATGTTCTGGCTTGGATGTCTCCTGTAGTTAGTACTTGTACTTTTGCTATATTAGGTGGCTAGGTGTTCTCTTAACATTACAATATGTTATATTTCTTAGTTTTTTACACTCTGGATAACATCGTGATTAGCATGATTGTCATTGTAGTGTTTGATGGTTGCTCAATTCAATTTCATTACATTGCCAACATTACCACTAGCAGCACCATCATCATTATCATCATCATCATCATCATCATCATTGTCATTATCATCATCAATATCATCACCATCATCATACACACTTTATTTCCATATATCACTTTGTAGCACACATTCTGTCATTCCATTGAATGGGAAATGACCAGCACAGCTAGTGTTTATCAAATCACTCTCACATCAACCCGGTAAGTCACTGCAAACAGTGCTTTTGAAACTTTCTGATGATTGATCTTTCCAGGAAGCTGACACTCAGAAAAGTAGGAAGCACACGGGAGAGATGGTAGACAATGAACTTGATGCAGAGGAGTTTGTACGTTTTTACTCCTTGATAACCAGGAGGGATGAAATTACCGCTCTCTTTTACAAGTATGTCTCTTACTTTCTCTCTGATTTTGTTCTAAAATTGTATCTTTATCAGTCTCTTTTTCTTCCGGGCAGTACCCAGCTGAATGTTTAAGGAGGATCTGCATGCCATGTTATGCTATTTTATTGTACACCTCAAAAGTGGAAGACTTCAACTTTTGCTCATCTCTCCTCAAGGAAATTTTCAACCATTCTCTTTCAACACCAAGAAAAATCTGGGGTCACAGTGCAAATTTTGGTGCTAAGAGAAACAAATTACCAAAGAGTTACTGATATTTTAAATTAAAAATTTGTAGCCATTCAAGTAGTAATAGTATGTTCTGTGATGAAAAAATTAAATTTTCGGTTTTAAGAGAAACAGTGGAAATATTCTTACTCCAATAGCTTTACAATGAGCCTATACAAGTGGTAGATCAGTAATACACTTGTAGAAATTTGAGAGTCCGAATATCTGCCCCAATGAGCATTCTACCTTGAGTACCGGTAGAATTTTTTTATTTGACATGAGAGAACTCCTTGGACCGTATTCATGAGGTAAATTCTACGGAAAGCTGTCCCAGACAGGGAAAGGCATCAAAATGGACTCAATTTTTTTTTTTCAAATTTTGTCAGATACTCTGGTGATGATGATTATTGGGAGGCTGAAGAATTCCTGACATTTATGCAGACTGAACAGAGGGTAAGTTATTAACTGCAGTGTGACAGCTAGCAGTATTATTGGAATGTTTTTAACTTGTGCTTTTTGCATTTTCAAAGCAAACCTTTCAGTGATGATTTAACAAAGATGATTTGATGGCCAAGCCTAATGTCAGTGAAAGTGCTTCGATAGCAAAAGCCAGACATTTCTAGGTCAAATGTCATTCAAATTATTTAATATTCAGTCATAAAATATTTAGAACTGGTGTTTGATATTCAGTATATTAGTTTATTTTTATTATCCTGATAATGGAATGTTGACCCAGCCTTACACACACATTGTGTGGAAAACTAAACAAGACACAACAATTAAAAGAAGTCATTATGTGTAGTGTTCTCCTCAAATAATTTCTGTGAAATAATGTAACAGTCAGGTTTGGCTTCAATAATCCAGTCATATACCAGTAATTGTTATCTCAGCATGATCCATTATAGTAAAGGTCCATTCATTTTATATATAAACATCTTTGTGATAAGATGGTTTGATATCAAAATCAACTTATGTGAAAATGCTGACAGAAGTTCGACCACATAATGTTTTTCAAACATTGGTAACAGATGCACAACTTAGATTTTGACAACTCCATACCGGTAGTTTTTGACGTTTGTCAGATAATGGCTGCTGCAAGTGAGTATACACCAAAACCGAATCATGAACGGTATCTATTGCAAAAATCAAAAATATCTTGTCAAATATTGGATGGCATTTTTATTAAACAAAAGGGAAAAATATACAACTAATTGGGCTTTAATTTCAATTCATCGCATAATATTATGGACATACTGCACTTCATATGGTTTTGATCATCTCATTGGTTGTTATTGTACACTGATATTTCTAGAAAATATTTGTCAGCTGACTGAGCCTAAGTCATGTGACAGACAGAAATATCACTGTATCATTACTTTTAACGTTGACCATACACATTTCATCACCAGTATAAAAACAGTGTCCATTGCTTTTTTTGAAACAGTTGCAGTATGGTGTGTTAAAATAGAATGGCAGGCATTGTATTTGTGGAATATTTTGTTGATGATGAAGTCACTGAGATTTTCCCGTATTCAAAATCAGGTTGAAATATGGTAACCCTTTGAGTAGCCTGTAGTGTGAAAAAGTACATCAGCATTTGTCAATGGTGAAAAGTAGATTGATTCAGTATGGACACACCTATAGCAGCTAGCTATAGGTGTAGCTGTTACAGAGATGTGTTTATAAATAGAGTGACCATGTATTGACTGGTTTGAAATATGGTGGCCTGTCTTCCTGTAGGATGTCCGCATGCAATTCTGGATTGATGTGTTGGGCTGGGTCGAGTCATAGAGAACAGACCATTATATATTCAGGGGTGGACAGGGTATTGACAGTATCTTTAATGCTGGATTTGAATGGAATCAACTACCTTTGAAATGTACAAGCTTTGAAGCATGTCACATAACTGTAGACTATATAGGGCTAATGACAAGGGACTTTTATCTCTAATTATAACTAAGCTATCAAACCCTATTAATATTTATCAAACTATTTATTCACAACAAATTACTGTATATCCCTGTTATACAAATGGCAAAGTTAGGTCTGCATGAAGGCGTGTGAAATGATTTCATATAAATCTTTAAGATGAAAAGTCAAATACTGGGCCGGGATGAAAATCTCCCTTCCACAGTATAGTATATTTCATGAGCCAAACATTACATCAACAAGCTTTGGTAGATAGAGTGCTGATGTGGGATGGCTTGCACTGTATCAGCCAACACAAAAATAATGGAAATATATGTATGTAAAAATAACCAATGTACATAGCATGGCAACTTTGTCCAATGGAAAAGTTCAACAGTTTCACAGTGTGGTTAGACAATGGAATCTTTTTAGGGATATGCAACGATAAGTTTCACCACGGTCTTTTGTGGAGTGACTGTAGTTTCACAAACCCTTTGCATTGAAAATTTACGAAGTCTGTTATAAATCTGCACACAGCAAACTTCATTGGCCCCTCCCCCTCTGAAACTACCATATATCAAGGACAAACTATTTTGTAAATGGTTGATCATGCACAAGTCTGGAGGAATGCTCTGCTATTGTGGGTCTTACCATAGATGGATATTTCCTGTTAATCAAAATGACAAACATACAACTCATCTCTCTAAGTTCTTATCTTCTGCTAATTTCTTCCTGAATTCAATAGGTAATTACTTGACATTAATGTTCAAAAAAATACAGGAAATTACTCACTACACCTGCAAAGTCATACTTTTGTACACAAAGAAATTAATTAATTAAATAAAAATAATTAAGTTTTCAACATTGTTTATGAATCATCTAATTCTAATCTTCTCATCATTTTACTTTGATCGGTACAAATGTCGTGCATACAGGCATCTGGACGTCAGGTATAATTTACAGAATGTACTTGTATTAATTTATCATTACTCTTTGCATTGTCATATCAGTAACTGCTCTTTGTTCTCTCTGTGCATGAGCGCAATATTTAACTCAACGCTGAATCTGTGAAAATGCAAAAGTTTTCTCTTTGTTTACAACTTTACAAGGAAAGCTGTTATTTCTTCTATTTTGTGGAAAAAATACCTACATGTATGTTGATTAAAACTTGAGCAAGTGGACAAAGACTTTCATGCAAAGAAAGTGTGTTAAAAAATTAAACTTCCCTGAAGTTTTTAAAGATGTTCTCAGCTGTACGACACCATATCTGATGTCAAAAATTATTTCTATACTAGTGAAAAAGCAATGCATTGTGAGAAAGTTCCTGCATATTTGAAGATGCTTATAATAGACAAATCTTAGTTATGACAGATTATTTCCTGGTTTCTGCAGTTATGTGCATCATGGAATGGAATGTCTACCAATAAAGATTCGAAATTGCCAATTTTGCAACTTCTTTTACTGGTTTAAAAATTCATTATAAAAGACCTTTGTATTTCTCTAGTATCCAAACCTTTATATATTTACAAAACAACAGTTAGACAAGTTTTGAAATAAAACTGATATAGTGATGCAACTGATTGGAAAATAATAGTAATGTATAAAATTGTGTGTCAGTATTGGTGCTTAGGGCTTTTGCTTAATGCTTAGCTATGCTAGCATCAATGCATGTACATATTTATGTTAGCAATCTGATGAATGTCTGAGAGTTCCAAACTCATTGAATTGAATTCTACCAGTCTATAAATCCAGTGAATTGTTTCTATATTTTGTCTTTTACTCATGTAAAGGTTTTATTTTCTCATGCTGTCATCCATCAAATGACTGTAAAGCCAAACAGCATGCAACAAACAGATACAGTAATCCCTCGCTCTAACTACCACCAGTAGTACGAATTATCGGTTACAACGTACATACGTGTCCCCCGAGAAGGCTATAGTCTGGATTCAAATTCCTTCATTTGAATGAACATCTCACTTTAACGAACGTGTTTTCTGTCCCCAAGCATGGTCGTTAGAGCGAGGGTTTACTGTATTCTGTAACTTCTGACCATAGATTTGTTCGCCCTAAAGACTGTGTACTAAAGCTATCCTGAGCTATACAGCATAAATGCAATTCTTCATTTGTTCTATGGTTATATATAGAACTGGTTCTATTACAGGATAGGTTAAGGTTGTAAGGTGGGATGTGAATATCACATAAACATTTATCTAATTTATGCATGCAGGGAAACCTGTATACTTGTACTTAAAAGTGTAAAATGATCATAATGTTTTCTTTGTTCAGCGTAAAGAGCTGCATGGAAAGTGGGCAGAAGCTGTCATAGGAAAGTATGAACCAAATCCTGAATGTCAGGCAAATCAAGTTCTCAGCTTGGACGGTGAGTACAAATAATAGCCAAGTTTGCGGTTACAGGTTTGTTATTCAAAACTATAGCTGCACGGGTGCGACATCAAATACTGCTGCTTGAAATATAGATATTTTGTCATTGAAACATGCATGGATGTTGATGCAGCTCATAGTCTGAGATGTAAATACCTCTTTCAGTATTCATTGTTACACTAGCAGTCGCAACAAAGTTGTATTTTCATCATTCTTGCATATTTAATTTCCAAAATTGTAATCTAAAAATGCAAACAAATATTTATTTTTGCATATTAATGAAAGAATAATGATGTCAATTGCAAAAAGCCCTAGTACAAACAGATTCATACAAACTTCCATCTTTACTTATAATTTACAAGTGCAGTGTCATCAATGATAAATCATTCTCTTCAAATTCTATCTAGAGTTTACACATTTCATTGGTGATAACTTTGATTATTCTTGAAATGGAAACTTGGTTTTACCAGAGTTGATCACTCTACAGTTGCAGCAATGAACTAGCCATGTAAATGAGAGTTGTCACTACAGTGTATGGCTGCACTGAAAACCAGAGTTGATTCACTACTGTAGATACAGTTGCAGCAACTGTGTAGCACACATACCACAATTACAGACTAGCCATCTATATACCTGAGTGTTCACTGTTATGGCTGCACTGGGCTAGTATCTGTATGAATGTCTAACTATCTTTAATAAAGTTGTAAAGCAAAGTTGTATCAGAATTGCTGTCAATACTATCATCACTGTTTTTCCTTAATGTATTGTAGGTTTCAATCTATTTATGATGGGTCCCAATGGCATGTTGATGAATCCATACCATGATAAAATCTATCAAGACATGAATCAACCACTGTCTCATTACTTCATTGCTTCCTCTCACAACACGTAAGTAAAAAATTATTAATCCTTTACACTGTTACAACAAACTTGTATTGCTCAGTTTGTGAGCTTTGGATATCAACCCAGTTGATTCACTTACAATTATACCAACCTTGTGCTTTACTGACCAAAGGGTTCATTGTAATGGTTCATCAGTCATAATGTAAATTCAGATCTTTGACTTTTTTATGGTACAACTCCATTAGCTTTTAACTTTTTATGAATTCTCAGGTATTTCTGTTCCTTTTGTAAAGTATATAACCCTGTTCTACTCATAAAATTGTGTCATGTGCCTGGTAATTGCTTGAATGTATGTGTGAAATGACCAATATTTTTATTATTATAGATTGATATGTACTCCATACTCAAATTCAGCTATCAAAAATAACTCTATTTTATATCATGCATTGTCTTTTCAAGGTTAAATACTACAAATTTGAATATACTGTAAAGGCCAGGGAAGAATTAGAAAATGTAGTTTTATTTTGTAGACAAATGGCAAAATCATCAAGAGTTGTCACTATTGTTCTATTTTGTCTGAGTTTTTCAAACACTGTACTTGTTCATTGAGAGTGGAACTAGACTTTGTAGCTATTCTGGTATTTTTACATTGAGAATATCGAAACTTTAAAAAATGGATGAAAAAACATTATGCTGAAAACAGAAAATGTTTCTACAGCCACACAGGCATTGGAAAAGTTTACTAAATCTGTGCAGGGAAAACTTCAAGAAGACGGTTAGAGATTTTTTATTATCAACTTAAGTTAAAACAGAAAAAACTACAGATCCTCAGAGTGTTTGTGAATAGTAAGTCCAATGAATGCAGTGTGTCAAAAACATCACATGCTCTGTTAACAAAATTATCTTAAAAATATCTGATAATGGTATCTACGTGATGTCAGTATGTCAGTACTGTGAGGTATTGTTTGATACTGTATAAGCTAAAACAAAATTATATAGATGTATAAGTGGAAAATATGGCCATTATTGTCTTAATGTATCAAATATTTTGGTTTGTTTGTCTCCTCATGTTTATAATTGTTGAAAGTCTGATTATTTATTGGAAAAAAAAACACTTTTTGTTTATGTCAAGTAATAGTGTTTAGGTTACTGTGACATGACCTTTCAAAGGTCAAGCCATTATCTATGGTTGTCAAGTGGACTGTTTACAGTGCTTAGTATTTAAATAAACAAATTCAAGGGTGATTATGATTGTGGTTTATCTGACAAGCCATCTTTAAGTACAATCCCATTACCACTGAAGACACAGTTACTGTAAATGTTCTGATCACTGAGATTACTGTTATCATCATTGAGATGCACTGACCAGATATTGTGTACCTGCACCTTGGTCCATGGTCCTGCATCCAAATATTTGCACTTTTCAAGGTGACTAATTAACATTGAAACACAAACAGCCTACAGGCTAGGTAAACTTACTTGGATATGTGAGTGCAACTATTAAGAATCTACAATTAGCAACAAACTTCCATTTTTCCTGAGTTGAAAATTAAGTGTGTTTCAAAATAAACATGAATAAGTTATTGATCTGTCTTGAAGATGATTTTGTAGAGGTTTCTCTACTGTATTGAGTGACTGTATATCATTATGTGACATGCATCTACAGTGTGCCTGGGACATCACCCATTTGCATGTGTTGCTGGTATTGTTTCTAAATTTAAATTGATTTTGCATTTATTTATACCTGTATGGTCATTGAAGGAGCCCAGAAATGTGTGCTTTCTGCACCAATCATAATGGTTAAGTGTGTTGAATAGGATTTTGGCAGAAATTGAGGTTTCCATCATAACTTTTGTTCTTGAGGAAAATGTCTGGTCATAAATTGTAGAAATCTTTGAAGCTTTACATGTAAATAGCAAAACGATATGGAATACATTACAGGGGTGCATGTTTTCTGTATATCAGCCAATTTGAGAATTTCAAGGCCAACTTTGTTATAATATGATGGCAGGAACAATGTGACTTGACCAATTATGTTGTGCTTTTATGTGTTGCTGTACAGACTTAGCTGTAAAATTAAAGACATTAAACTATCAAGGGATCTGGGAAAGGCAAATATTGGTTGTTTTCATAAAAGTAACACCCTGCTGTAAACAGCTCTGCAATCATTAAATCAACAATGCTCCCCTCCAAACCATGTCTTGCTCTGGTACTGACAGTCATTTGATAAATTGTTCCTTTCTCCCAGGATAATTTCTGTAATGGAGTCAATAACAGATTTAAAGACATTAATTTCTGCTCAGATTTTGCACCAAAGAGAGACATGCCACCAAAGTAAGCCATTAATAACTGTAATAAAACAAGGCGATTTTGCAAAACATAACATTAGTGTAGTGTCATAAATAACTCTGTTTTTATCATTCATGTGTTCACCATTGTAGATATTTGTTGGAGGACCAGTTGAAAGGACCTAGCAGCACTGAAGCCTATATCAGAGCATTACAGCTAGGTTGCAGATGTGTTGAATGTAAGTGTGTGCATTTACCCACGTAAGACACATACAGGTCAAAAGGTCATTTTGCTATGAATGATAAAAGAAAAAAAAAATTTAAAGATGCATTTTTGATCTACAGTTACATCTGGAAATACACTGATTTCACTAATGTAAATAGTAAACATCAATACGATGCAACAAGAAGACCAGGGGATGGAGGACAAGGCCCATGAATACAGTGTGTGACATCAGTCTCTATATCTTGATATTTTGAATTCCTGATTTCCCTGTATCTTGCTATTTTGAATTTGTTGTTTCCCTGTATCTTGCTATTTTGAATTCAAGATTTCTCTGCAATAAATAAACAATCGTAACTTTTTTATGTGCCTAAACAGTGTATAAAGGTCTAATTGCACTAATTTAACTATTTTCATTCTGTAATATTTTTAGCAATGAATTGGATAAAAGTTTGTGTTATTTATTCTTTTATGCAAAACTCATGGTTTTGTTTTCGGACACGTTCTTGTGTCATCAAAGCTCGAACAATGTCTGACTTACATCAAGACGAGACTTACTTTGTGAAGAAAAGTAATTTTACCTGTTGGACCGATATTCATAAAATCTTAAATTGCTGTGTGACAGTCATCAAAACATGCATTCACTGTACATCAATAATACACAATGAATCCTTTCATCCTTAAAGGGACAAAGTCGGCCATTTTTCATAAAGTTTGTTTGATACGAGATACTACTTATACTGTTTGACATGTTGAAAGATACAGAATGAATGGGTAACCATGCATATATTTGACCCCAGTTTTAGACATGATACACGAAACCATCGCGAAAATGAATTAATAGTCATGACTATTTATTCATTGTTGCAGTGGTTTCATTGATTGTGTCTGAAACTGGGGTCAAATATACTGATGCATGGTCACCCATTCATTCAGTATCTTTCAACATGTCAAACAGTATAAGTAGTATCTCGTATCAAACAAATTCATGAAAAATGGCTGACTTTGTCCCTTTTAAAAACATCCATACCCTACATTAAATATCTCTCTCCTTGCTACCAATGATCTGGATCATATATTTATTAATATTTCTGTCCTACAGTGGATTGTTGGGATGGGTCTGATGGTGACCCAATCATCTACCATGGTCATACCTTGACCTCCAAGATCAAGTTCAGGGCTGCCATTGAAGCAATTGATGCCTATGCTTTTGCTACATCAGAGTAAGTTATTTAAATATTTCTTCATGTATGGTGATCATATCACTGGTACTTAACAAATCTAAGTTGAGATGTATTATCATGTTAAGGCAGAATTTGCCTCGAGGACAGATATTCAGACTCTCAAACTTTTACAATATTCCTGTGACCTATCATTTTCAGGGGTTCATTTTGAAGATTATTGAGTTAAAAGAAAATTTTCTCAGCGTAGTTTTTTGAAATTAGGAATGTTATTTTCCCCCTAGAGATAACGCAGGGATGGCAGCCATTTTGAATTTCAAATATTGATAGATATTTGATAATTTGTTTCTCTAAGTACCAAAATTTGCACCGTGACCCTGGATTTTTTATGTTTGATTTTTAAAGAGACCAGCTTAAAGTTTCATTGGCAAAAGTTTGCACAAAAGTTTGTCTTTCACTTTCGAGGTGCATACTACCTTAATTAATAAGACACCAACAATTTAGGCCACACAAGAAGTTTTGCTATACCGGTAATACTACTGTAAGTTTGTAAAGAGGTAGTACTTACATGTGGCTCAGCCATGCTACTTTCATTTGACAGTAACAGTGTGTGGCTATAAAGCTACTCACATGAAGCTTTTCTGTTAAATACCAATGACAATTTGCTAACTACTGATATCTGACTGGCCAGAAGCAGTACAATTCATGCACATGCACCCAATCTTCTGTCAAACTTGAAAAAATTTGAAGCAGTGATTCCACATGTTGCATTACATTTTATGTGTTGGCTATACAGGCATTTGCACAAACATGAACACAATAACAATCAAAAACACACAGATTTATCTCTGCAGGATGAATGTATTTTTCTAAATCATAAATTTTGTCATATTGTACACAGAGAATGGCTATCAATATGACAGAAATAGCTGGCCTCTATATATCAAATCATTGTTACAAATCACACAGAAATAGAACACATCTGTTCTACATGCAGTGTTATAGCCGTATAGCGTAGGTTACTTTTACCCAGCATTGTTATAAAAGATAGCATTAAATGCAAAAGTCACCATGTTAAAATGTCATTTTCTTGGAGGTTGCCGGGAGTAAATATTTCACATTTATCGGTGACCCTCATTTATTAATGTCTGGCACAGATCTGACATAGAGATTTGACAGATTTGATCAGAAAGAGACTGTTGTCATGCAGATAAGTAATAAGTTGTGATCAGATGTAATACTGATTGTGATATAGTGAGTGGTGGGTGACCTTTGAACTTGGTACCATGACAACTAAAGACAAAATACCAATGAAAAAATACATGGCAAGTCGCAGTGGAAGTTGTCCAATTCAGATCTTTCTTTAAATCGACATGCTAGACCATATGTGCTAGAATTGAAATCATAATTTATAAAATTGTTAAGTGTAACAGTTGTTTTAATTTGTAGCTTGCAGAGTTTGTATTATAAAACTGCAATTATGGATTAAATTCTTAAAGCCTATTATAGTATTATGATATAAATAGTTGCGAGGCTAATGAAATATCATTGAATTATATTGATGTGATTTCATGTGTGAAATGTTGACCTGCAAGTGATTGTACACAGTACAAACTTTGTGAAAAGCAGTAATTATGTTCCTTGTTCCGTGTATGCACTTCAAAAACAGATAATTGTCTGTGTATTTCAATTCGTATAAAAACAGTGTTACTTTTGAATATAATTGATGTATACACAAGTATATGATTAGCACTGCCCAGTATGCCATAATGTCAATTTTGTAACAATAGAATGATTCCTCGTTGTGATGCTCATGATTTTTGAAGTCTCAATGAAAATTTCAGGGGAATAGATGCCATATAGGGTCTTGCTTCAATCTTGTAGGTGTGTACAGCCTTATAAAATCAATTGTAATTGGCTGTCTTATCTCTTTAAATAGTACCTGGTATGATGTCCATTTATGCAAATACCAACCAGTATGCTAATGCATTCATTTCAAGGCCAGACTCAGAATTGTATGCAGACCTGGGTCCTTTCTGTTGCAGATGTGTAATTGTACACTTCTTGCAGAAATAGCACACCTTAGTACACTCCATTGAAAGTTTACGTATCAGGTTTAATTTATGTTAATGCACTGCTTAGACAGGACACAATTATTTTGGCCCTTGAAACTTTGAGGTCGTACAAGGTCAAATCCACCCATACAACAGACAAAAAACAAACCTTTGTAAACTGAACATCATTATCTCAGATGTTGGTTCTTTGGAGGATTTTGCAGCTTCTATATACATAGGTATCTTAATCTTTATTTCAACCAATAACAACCCCTCCGAATGTAGGACCACCAAATGTTGAAAATAATCTGAATGTAGTAAAGTCTGTTTTGAAAGATTTCCAGAAAACACTAAAAACTGACTTAACAATTTGATTGAACAATTTCTCTGAAAACATGGTGAAATAGTATTGACAATACACTAAGTTACTGGGTATCTTCATGACTTCAACTTTTCAATGAAAACATTTTGTTCAAAACAAACATTGCGAAGAAAAACTATGCAGACATTGTTTAAGGGACATGTGATCAGTGTGTTTGTAATATTATTGTGGCACATATCATACAGATGGTGTAGAAGCTATAGCACCTCTGTGTCAGTCTGACATTGTAGCAGTGTTTGACATGTTTAGATACACATCTCCACCACTGTGTTAGATTTTGGAGTGATGATATGGTAATGCTATCTTACATGTGAATGTTATGTATACTTCATTGAGGCTAGACACTGATCCGTCACTCAATTGTTATGTATACTTCATTGAGGCTAGACACTGATCCGTCACTCAACTCTGACCTGTAAACAAATGTCACCTGTCATACAGTTGATAATGAAGGCATCGACAAAATAGCACGGAAGTATAGTGACCTCATGCCAGCAAAAATAATCAATACCATTTCTGTTTCTAGTGTACCTTCAAGTGATATTTATAATCAACACTGAAGGTTAATGCTTGTAGCCATACATGGATATGCAGTGTTAAATGACAGCTGTATCATATTATGTCGTTGTTTAATACCTGACCACCTGTTGTAAGCCTGCACATTTGCATTTCTCCTTGGCTAACAGTGTCATCTCTGCCTAGGTGCATATGACCTCAGCATTGGAGAAAAATAATTTCACACATCCTTTGATGTTACAGTCTCGTCAGTTTGTAATGTTTGCTTTCTAGTTTTGCATTATTTCTCCAGTAACTGGATTACTTTATGTCTGACTGTTGCAGTGAAATACTAGTATACTGTGCGCTCTTAGAGCAAACACCACAAAATATTATAGAGAAAAGGACGCAGTGTACATGTTGTCTCATCATTCGAGAAGGTTGTAACTGAAATATTAACTTTCGTAAAAATCACTCTTCTTCTGAAAATGATCTGGATTAACTTCTCACACTCACCTAAATTCTAAGTAAAATCTTTGAGTAGAATCATTGTTCAATATTTATAAGCACATGTTTTGCATTTAGATTGTGGAATTCTGAATTTAAAAAATGACTTGTTTTGTCACACCTGTTAAAAATCTGATATTTGCAATTATGACCTTACTGCACTGATTGTGTAGTCTTAACCATATCTTGGTCGGAGTGTATATAACCAACTTTTTCTCTTCAAGTTTAAAGAGACAATAGAGCTGTGACTTGTGAAAATATTCTCATTTCTGGTTTATCAAAATGAACGGCAGATCGTCGATGTAGCCGACACGAACACGAAGTGTCTGTTACCGGCTACCAAAAACTATGAAAAATAGTAAAGAATGAGCTACAAAATCACTATCAGTTTTAAGTTGCAGGTAGAATAAGTCTGTGCCTTTGTATAAAAAACTATAAAAATAGTAGAAAGTGAGCAACCAGCTGAAAGTTAGTCGAGGAGACCTTAACTGCATATCATTTGCATCTCATTGTCGGCTACATGGACTGTGTGCCATCTGTACACATTCTCTCTGTCCAAACCTTTATTCTTCTTTCACTGTTATAAACATTAATTTTTCAAAACAGCACTCAATCAGCTGATTAGGTCAAACATGAATAGTTTTGTAGTTGAGCAACAAAAAATTGTGAATACAAGTGCACTATGACAGTAATCAAATGGTTTAGGGAGCTCCAAGATTATTCATACAGATATTGTATAGGTGTGCAAACAATAGCATTGTTGTCAGTCAGTTCTTATCAAGTCATGTATGTGTAGATTGAAAGACTGGTGCCGGGACGGATCAGCATTGTGACCTCCATATTTCAATGAAAGTCTGAGTGTTAGAACCATTGCTGTCTTCTTTTCTAACAAGAATGGTGTCAAGGGTGGCACCTTTCTTTTCCTTGGTGACTGTAAACAATTCATAACATTCAGACGATTTGACGATTGTGCTTCACTCTAACCCAAATGCTTTCAATGAAAAGGAAAGGAAAAAAGTAATCTTGACGTGTTCTTTTGTTATTTGGTCCTAGACTGTCAATAGCAGATAGACAGCCTTTCTCATATAAAGTGTTCTGAATGTCTTTCCAAGTCGTTGAATGCATTGTCTTTTGAGTGCACAGGGAAGGTTGATAAAAACAAATGGTGTGTGTGAATATGACTCTAGGTGTGCTCTCCTATACCTCTTGGGTTTAGAATTAGAAATGTGGGGAGAAATTGGTGGCTGGATTTGAGATGTGTGAGATGATTTGATAGGCAGAAAGTATAATTTTCTTTGATCGATAAAACAATTTATTCATTAATAACGTTTCCAAAAACACTATAATTGAAATTAAATGTTGTATATGCAGCCAAATCAGTGGTTCCACATATTCATAGTATTTGATTCCATATAAAAAAAAACAATATTCAACTCAAAAATACTTGAAATTTGTAAGTAACTGCAGCAAGAAGGTACTCAATATTAGACTTTGGTAACACAAATACTGGTACGTGTAATTTACCAGCTGAGTATTGTGTGTTCAACAGAATTACACAGAGACTGCAAGGATGGCAATTATCATAGTAGTTTACACATAGCATGTCATATCTATTTTTAGCTTATATTTGGTTTTATATATAAATACCAAAAAGAGCTTATATGATGAGTCTGAGTGGCGTCTGTGTCTGTATATTTGTGGGTATGTGCGGATGTATGTCCGTCACACACAAAGGCTCCCATACCGCCAAAGCTACCGTCTCAGTATTCGGTGTACAGGTAGATGTAGGGTTTGAGATGTGAATTTGTTCAAATGAACACATCAGTGTCAAAAATGTGCAAATGAGGTAAGAAAAAGGGAAATTCTGCAAATGTTCAGGAGTGTTGGCATGCCAGCATGCTACCACTGAGCTTGAGTCATTTCCTGTCATTGTTTATGAACTGTTACATATTAACAGACCTGCTCAAACTAAGGGATGGACCATTAGATCTTGGGAGGGGGTGGTCAGAATGAAATTGTGAACACTTTTCTACAATTGTAAATTTCTAAAATATTTTTTTTCAAATAAGAAAAGCTGTGCTAATTTTTTTTTCTGAGTAAATTTTCAGATTTATAATTTATTTTAGTTCCACGCTGTCTGAGGATACAATGTACATCCATATCACTAGCGCAAATAAGATTGTGTGCTATAACTACAACATACATATGGCCCAGTGATTTATATTGCTGATAGATTTCGCGAAATGTTGCAGGTCATCTTTTGACAAGCTGAGAAGCGGTTTGCTAAAAAAGTGGTGAAATTTCAATATTTGTGTTTTTAGGACAATTTTTGCCCTTTTTTGATCAAAACATCTATTTCTCTGTAGCAGCGTGTCCAACTTTTGTCAACTTGTTTTTCTGGTTTAAATATTAAATGTGAGCGACACCGTATAATTGCGGTATTTTTGTACATTTATCATTGAGAACAATAGAATTTTGCATGTACTTAAAAACTGCACAGAACGTCCTTTCCATATAACATTTACTGTTTCCAGGCATCCTCCACCAAACCCCATGTACAGTGCTTTCGGCAGCTGCATCTGCGCATTCACTGTTTAACAGTTTTAAGGGACCCATGGGACAATTGCAGGAATATATCTCACACCCTGTGCATGTAGTATTCACAGGCTAACCAGAAGTACATACAAGATAGTGTTCCATACTTGTGCAATAAATCAGAAGAAATATTGTTAGCTTGCATTAAAATGGTCAATATCTGGCGCAATTGATGCCGCAGTAATGAATGCAGATATTTTCACGAAAATACCACAAACAATGCATGCGCTTCGCTTCATGTTGAGCGATACGCTGTACCAATATTCTCATGCATCCTTTGTGGTATTTTTGTAATAATCTCATGTTCTTAAACTTGCATTCAGTCTTATTTCTTTCTCTTGATGCAGTTATCCGCTGATCGTATCCTTGGAGAACCACTGTTCAGTTGATCAGCAGCAGTTGATGGCTGCACACATGAAGGACATATTTGGAGGTTTGTATTTCCTTAGTTCATTGGTATTTGTCACAATATAAGATAATGCCTTTCATGTAAATGAATATATTGATGACATCATTAACGTAATGGTATGATGGATTTTATGAATTTAATGATAGTTTTCACCATATATGACTGGAGAAAAATAGACAGCTAACCTTTTTGACTGACATTATAGGTATCATACACTTGTTTTGCATACTACTTAATGTTATGTCATGGCAGGGGCAGTTTTGTACAGTAATTTTAGCATGCAAACAAAAGTTTGTTTTTAAATGTAACTCACTCATAACTAGATAGCCAAATCAACATAAACAATTTGTTGTCACTTTGAGGGGGTTAGTTTCTCCATAACATTTGATTATGTCATGTGAACTCAGTTAACGATAAATAAACACATATTTGTATAAACCTTTGTCAACACAGACAAGCTGTACACGGACCCTGTGACACCGGATATGAAGGCTTTGCCATCTCCGGAACAACTTAAGGGCAAGATCCTTGTTAAGGTATGTATCAACCTTTTCGAATGTAACTGCCCTGTAATTTGATTGATTGCATCCATGTGATGTGGAAATGCAATATTCTATATTTCTGTCAAGCAAATATGACCCTTTCGACATACGGTCAAATTATAGAATACGGAGATTCCAGTGGTAAAGACTGACTTATGAAACAATAGCATGTAGAAATAATTTACAGGCCAAAGCAATTGGCATTGGAGACATAACTTTTATATGGCTTTGTGCTGATTTGTTTTTGGAATGTGCCTTGATAAAAACAATTGTTTCTCTTCAAACCATTAACTTTTGAAGATATTTGCAATTTCAGCTGTTAAAGTACCAAGGATACTATGGGTCCTCATTAATAGGTAGAATAACACAGGGTGTTAGTTTCTATGGCAACCGATATAAATTTCTCATTGTCCTAGAAAGTTACAATACAGACATACTTCACCGTCTCTTAAAGTCAGAATGAGAGAAAGAAATTTTGCCAGAAGATTTTTGTTAAGACCAGGACAGGTATATATGTGATGTATGCATTGTTATGGCAGATATGTATGGACTCTAATCCATATACAACTGCATGTACTCACGCACTGTAATTCTCAGAACATTAATTCTGATATTGTTGACTAAAATAGACAGCCCCTACCAACAACAACTGTGATGGATCACTCCACTGTACGCAGAATTATTGTTTACAAATTGTTATGCCATGGTAATATAATTATAGTCAATATACAAACTGGATCAAACAATATTCATAAACATGGACACATCGGGACAATATACTGTATATAGATGTGTACTAACTGTGATGCTGTAATTGCTTTGTTTGTTAGTCCCCACGGACACCGTCCGGGGGGACTTATAGGTTTGGTCATGTCCGTGAGTGCGTGTGTGCCTCTGTGCGTGCGTCCGTGCATGCGTCCGTCCGTCCGTTCACGCAGATATCTCAGAGACGCCTGTAGCGATTTGATTCAAACTTGGTACAAGGATTATCATCTGTGCCATACATATGCACGTCGATTTGTTTTACGATCCAATTCAAAATGGCCGTCAGGCAGCCATTTTGTTTCCTGTATTTGATGACGGTTCGTATGTTCACGCAAATTTCTCAGTGATTCTAAGAGCGATTCCATTCAAACTTGGTACATAGATTACTCTATATGTTATACATATGCACATTGATTTTTATTTTGATCTGGTCCAAAATGGCTGCGTGGCGGCCATTTTGTTTCCTATATTTTACGACTGTACATTTGTTCACGTAAATTTCTCAGAGATGCCGGGCGCGATTGCATTGAAAGTTGGTACCTATATTAATCCTTATCACATATATATGCACGCCGATTTTTGTAATGATTCGATCATAAATGGCTGTGTGACGGCCGTTT
>LD353293.1:69573-89892 GCA_001465055.1 Ptychodera flava
TTTTATCACAGACCTAATGAAGAGGACTCTATCCTCTCTGAGGACCTGTAATCAAAGTACCCATTAACAAGTGGGGACTGTGTCATCAACGATGACTTGTTGTCTATTGTTTGTATTGTAAACATATCACACTGAAAGATTAATTTGCATATTCAATTTTAGCTACATTTCCAATTTTGTCTTGTTTCTTCAATACAAGCATTTACAATTCACATTCTCACTATGTTACAAATCTTATATAAATATTAAGCAGCTGTCATATTACAAGTCACTTTACTGATTCTTGTCTTGTGTATGTTGTTTGTTTTTTATTATTATATTTATTATTTAGAATTTTACACACCTGAAATCGTACCATCATGAATGTCTGTAGTTCTGCATCAAAAACCTAAGGAAAGTTTGTCACAAGCATGCATGCACTTTGTGTCTCCTAAAACATGCTTGGAATGAATGTTTACATATTTATGGTAATTGTCATTGTTGGTTTTGTCTTGTAATTTATGTCCCATGGTGCATGTTTATGTTCTTTTATTCTTTAGATGGGAGGTTTTGGCAAACCAAGGGTAGGTGTTCCCACCTGATAGTGAATGATAAGCCTGTGTGTTCCCACTCTCCCTCCTGGAGGGTCCACCGTCCCTCCTGGAGGGTTCATCATTTTGCATGAAATCATGACCATACATGTAGTAACACAGTCGTCATGGCTAACATTGAGTTCACACATCCCTAACTACAATCAGGAATATATATCGTTATCAGTCATTAATTTTGTGAAATTAAACACTAGCACCTCACTACAACGGATATCATGTATTGTAATGTGCATGCAATAACAAAATATGAAGTTCTTCAAACCAAACCCACGAATCACACCATTGGCACACCTCAGATCAACGCCATGATATAGAAATTTTGTGGTACACACATAGAATGGTACATACAAATTTTATTAGATCTTTAGCTTTTTAAAATTTGTTAAAAAAGCTTTAGAGAAAAGACTAAAGATGTGAAAGATGAGCTCATGAGAATCGATATTGTGTGTTTATTCTGATCTGTTCTTTGAATATGCATGTTGATTGTTTATGTTTGGTTTGTTGCCCTTTTTGACTTTCTTATTGGTTTCTCATCTGAAAACACAAGTTTGTACATACTTGATATATATATGCCTGTGTCAGTCTTTTAGAAAGACTCTTGGTATTTCAAGAATTTCAGACTTGATCACTGAAAATAGATCAATATTATGATGTAGATGACTTTGCATACAATAAGATTTACATGTATTGTACTAAAAGTCTCGTACCAAACAGAATATTTTTTGACCATGCAATTACCAATTTTTTGCTATGTTATCAAATAGGTATGTATGGTATTACACCATGACACAGGCCTCTCGCATGATTTGTTTGTTTTCATGGTGAAATATTCACATTGCAATGAATCGTGTTCCCTACAGCAAACTCTCCACACATTCAGTTCTAATATGATGATAAAAATTAAGTGCAATCAAACCAATTCTTTAAATTAGTGCCCTCTATGTGCTGATCTGCGTGGATTTCATGCATTTACACATTATGTCATTTCAGTCGTGCAGTATTTCACATCATCCGAATAGATTTGTAGAAACAAACGTTCTGCTCACTAGAGGGCGCTCTAGCATTAGGAGTAAAACTCATACGTGTGTTTCACTGCTTACAGTAGCACAATCAATGCCCACATATGGATATGTTGCTTGCTTCTATAACGGTTACTGAACAATGCTGAAATTGGCTTTTTACCCATGGGTGTATTCATGTTAGTGTTCATATCGGTTTTGCTCATAGTGCTGGACAAGACTGGACTTGTACCGGCAATGTAAAAAGGGGAATCACAGGGTTGGGAAAGACCAATCTGATGTATTTCTCCAGAACACTCTCATTATTTTTTGCCTATAATACAGTTTTGATTTTACGCACTAGCATTCAAATTTGAACCATTAACGACAGTGTCAAAAGAAATTGTAGCAGGTTTTTACACTCTAAGTGTAAGTTGAGTGCATAATGTACAAATCCCAATGAGGACCATAGAGTAATTGTCGACTTGGTTATCATTGAAAATTTATCATAAAAGTAATGAACTCTATCCTAACTCTGTTTCAGTGTAGATATAGTAAGAAATGAATGTCCTTCTTGCCAACTAGCTGGGGCTTGTTAAGTTTTGGCCAGGCAGATGAAATTTTACTGTTACCGACACAATGAATAGATAGAAAGTAAAATTAAATTTTTAGTTAGGTTAGTTCAGAGGGGACAGTATACTGTTTTATAGTTTTTTGAACAACAATCAGAACAGGTACCATTTTGACTGGGAAGATAAGTTTTGAAAAGTGACCTAGGTATGCAAATATCTGGTATTTGTCCATGAATTCCTTCTGTAATACAGGCCAAAATTATTTTGGACAAGTACATCTTTGAAATTCATTGATCACTGGTAAACACTCTGTATTCAATGCTAAAGCCATGAGTAATATTTATTTTCAGTTGACACTACTAAAACAGTTTGTGAATATAAAATTTACAGTAGTATAAATACTTTCTATCGTGTAGGTAATACAAAACTGAACTGTCTGTGTACTAACATGAAAAGAAGATGACTAATAAATCTTCAAGTGAAACAAGTCTCCAACTGACCAGCTCTGTACAAATAATTGTCATTCATGTGTGTAAATAGGTAATATGCTGTGGTTGTAAGTTAAGCTGAGGTGAATTTGTCGCTATTACTGTGTGTTTCAAGTACTGCAACTTGTTAAAAGGATATTGATAATTTCAGTTATGTCATAGAAAATTCTAAAAAAATCCCTTGAATAATTTCTTTGATCAGGGTAAGAAGCTGAAAGCAGACAGCAATGATGACGGTGATGTCAGCGATGAAGACGAAGCAGCAGATATTGAGGCCGAAGAAGTCAAGAAAGAATCAAAGAAGGTAAGACGTTCTGAGGATAAATTCCAGTCCTGGTATGTATCAGTGTGCTGTCTTAACCAATGTGACAAACCAGTGATCCTTCAGAGTAATCTTGTGACTTTATATGTATTTAGAAATAAACTGATTTAGATATTTACAGAAATCCCTCCATTACCTAAGGTTGGAAATCTTGAGTGTTCAGAGATACCAGTACACTGTGATCATACTATATCTAAGCTAACAACCAGTCAGACCACTCTGCTCTGATAGTTAATCTTATGAAGACTTTGTCAAACTCATCGCCACAATGTGGTTTTCTGGCAATGTCATCTTTTTACCCCTTGAATGCCAAAATGTAGTGAAATCACTGTACCAAACATACTGTAAACACAAACGGGATCTTGCTAGAATTTTGCAGCATCTAAGCTACCAGTATACCGTGATTCAGTGTAGCGGCGCAAATTTCCTGTGTCCATGGTAGTCATATTATGTATTCCTGTCAAATTCATCATTTTCATTGTAACACCTTGCTGTCCGTGCAAACATAGAGCCAATAACAGTAAAATGTCACTTGTATACTGAGAAAAAATTGGTAAGTTTAAACATGTCTATGACTGTAGCCGTATTTATGCGTAGTGAGGGATGGTCATGTTCAATTATCTAATATCCAGGATTACTGGATAAATTGCCTGAACTAACCAATTGGTCATTCCAATGCTCTGATTGACCAGTGGATATTTAAAATATGTGTATGGTAAAGGATGTATGGTATGCAAAACTAGAAAATTAGATTGTGAGACTAGTAAACTAGACTCTGAGACTGGCAAACGTGATTGCAGCACTAGAAAACTGCAAGACTAAATTAGACAGCAAGACTAGCAAATAGACTGTAGGACTTGAAAAATAGACTGTGGGACTAGCAAATTAGACTGCAGGACTGGCAAACTAGACTACAAGACTAGTAAATTAGACTGCAGGCTAACAAACTAGACTGCAGGACTGGCAAACTAGACTGCAGGACTGGCAAACTAGACTGCAGGACTGGCAAACTAGACTGCAGGCTAGCAAATTAGACCTCAAGACTAACAAAGTAGACTGCAAGACTAGCGAACTAGACTACAAGACTGCTTGACCTGTACTGATTCATGTCTGGTGATAACCAAACACATTGAATTGGGTTTTTATTGCCATTTTGGTATGTTTGTTGTTGCTTTCAGAAAGAGAAACAGAAGTTGGATAAAGATTTGTCTGATCTTGTGGTTCTCTGTAAGAGTGTTAGCTTCAAGAATTTCCAACACTCAAAGAGCTCCTGTAAGTATGCATTGAAAGTTGATTCCAGCCAATACAATATTCACTCCCCCTTGAGCTCCAAACTGGTAGTGTTTCTTGTGAGCAGATTTTATGAGTTGAAGATTTACCATAAACTAATGTTCATAATCAAGCAGGACTCTTCAATGTAAGCAACTCAAAATAGTCTAATATTGAAGGTGATTCAGTGTTCGAAATAATCGGTGGCAATGGTGGCATTTGCCACCAAAAGCTGTCAATCTGCCACCAAAATTTTTTTCTGGTGGTATTTTTCTGCCACTAAATTTTGGGTCATCATGTCATCGATCCTACGGCTTGAACGAAGGAACACTGAAGGAACACGCGTTGTCTGACGGCAGAAAAACTCATTAGCAAAAAAAACCCGAACTAATTGCGATATTTTGGCATGAATGAAAACATAGCGTGAATCCAAACTTGTGATTGGCTAATCTCCATATCGATGACAGCAGCTTTTGTTACAATTGACATGTTGTTGCCCTCTGTGATAGCCGCATATGCAGTAATAGGGCACAAGATAAAAGCACGTTGTGACATTTTGAAAACAAAGCCAAACTGCAGCCTGCATGAATTAAATAATAATAAATACTTGCAATTCATTAGCCAGTACAGGGCTCGAAAATTCCTATCGCCCGACGCCCGTGGCTAGCGAAATTTGCGTTCGGGCAAGTAAAATCAATTATGCTTCCCGTCCGACGGGCAAGTGCACCAGCGGTTGAATTAACTAAGCCCTGGACAATTCAAGCTTGAAAACGTATTTCATTATGTCTGTAAACGCCTCCAATCATTGTAAGTCCTTCAACTCTCCAAAGTTTTTGTGAAAACCCTTGAAAATCCGCCCGACATCGCAAAATAATCGTTCTTGCTGTTGTAAAACACAAAAAGTCGTAAAAATAGAGTTTTGCGACATGTTCTCTCCGACGACACGGAGTACGAGTGAACTCACTGTTTTGTATGTGTCTGCCGTAAAGTGGTATGCTCTTGACAGTAGTTGCCATTCTCTTTGTGCACAAGTGTATGAGTCGTATGACAGTCGATCGGCTTCACGCGATAGTGTAATTGCACCATGTGCTTGGTAAATGGATGTAAACTTATTCGAAGCCATGGATCTCGGCAATGCTTACTGTTCAACGTAAATCAACACCCAGTTGAAAAATTACAAGTTTACATCGTAGTCGAAACGGGCTCAGTCGACCAAGGAGGCCACATATTGCAGCTACGTAGTGCGTGAGATGCAGACAGTTTCAAATTACGTGACCTTGGTTATCAGGAATCGGCTCTCACTTACAGAAAACAAATCTGCACTGAAGAGTAACGAAAACGAAACTTGAATCTTATCTGCTCTCTTGACGAATACATTTATCAAAATAAAACTTTGAAAGACTGCTGTGCTCAGTGAGCAAACATGTAAACAGGTAAAAGGGTTGCAGATGTACATGTGCGTATGCATTGGCAGATAAACACTAGCAGAGCAGTTGTTTGTGATCTCAGCTTGATAATAAAGAGCAGCAGCCAGCCATGCACATTGTAAATCACACAATCTTATTCTAATGCAAAGATTTTAATCTTGATTAGGTTGTGGAAAAATTCCAAATTCAAAGATGTTTTCTAGATGGCCAAATCTACAGAAAAGACTAAAGCATTCTCACATTTCTTCTGCAACATTTCAGATTTTGTAATAGTCCTTCATTTTAACAAGATGTACATGTAGTTCATGTTTGAATATGTTTTTTCCCTCTTTGAATTCACTTCATATGGCCAAACTCTTGCTCTCTGTTACAAATTACTGGTACAGTTATTAGAAATTTAGGGCAAGTAATTTTTCCTCTCGGCCAAGTAAAAATGAAATTCACGTGTCCCACGGTTAGTAAGTTTGAAAAAATTTTTTTCGAGGCCTGCAGTATGGGTTGACTTTTTGTGACGTGTACTCACCATATTTCAAGAATTTATAAATTAGAATGAGTATGTGGCAATAATGACAAAATGTTGTATTATACCGATCACATGATGTGTTTAACTGCCACCAGATTTTTCATAATTGCCACCTGATTTTATATCCGGTGGCAAACTTTTGCCACAAGAAATAAAAAAGTATTTCTATCCCTGTGATTGCTCATGGCAACAGTTGCCTTGGAAACTTGTCATGATTAAGAATTGACTCTCAGTGAACATCAGGTATTACTTTATGGGCCATGTTTACCCTATGTAAGAGTATCCATAGAAACCATTGTCATGATCAAGCAGTCACTTAGCAACAAGTGTTTATCAGAGGCCATGGTTGCTCCTGGTAACAGTATACATATAGTCATTGCCATAAAAAGTAATACTGCTAGCTAGTTGTTGCTATATTGTAAACATGTCATATTGTGACGGAAATGAAATTAAAAACAAACTGCATTACATGTTTTACATGTGGTCATGTTTAATACAACTATGTGTGAATTTACTGTTAGAATTTTTGTCCCGAAGATTTCTTATTCAGTGATTGAATACTGCTTATTATAATATTAAATAACATATGTGAATACAGTACAATAGTTTTAGTGTTACAGCCACCATGAATTCGTTTGTTTGCTTTGTAGATTCATTTTATGAGATGTCATCGTTTGGAGAGAGCAAAGCCAATGAATTATCCAAAGAGCAAGGTAAACAGTACGTAGACCACAACAAATGGCAGCTAAGTCGTACCTACCCTGGTGGTATGAGAACAAATTCTAGCAATTACAATCCTGTACCATTCTGGAATGCCGGCTGTCAGATTGGTAAGTTATCCCTCAAGTGAGAAAACAGAATTTATATACTTTGTCTACCATAAGATTACTCACACAGTATCAGGTACTTTGGTGTACTTTTGATCAAATTCTGCCTTGTGATTCCTGAATTTTTGTCAGCTGATTTGATCTCCCCTGTGAAACGAAAGGCAGCATGTACATGCATTTTGAAACGGTTGTGAAATGTGACTATGTGATAATCAGAAAGTACAGCATTCTTCAATCATATTCTTTATAATTCTGTGGCATCCCATTCAAACCAATGGTATACATTTCAATTGGTAATTTTTGGCTCCTGTGATTCATTGATAGTTGCACTGAACTACCAGACTGCTGCAGATGAGATGGACATTAACCTTGGTAAATTTAAACAAAACGGCAACTGTGGATATATACTCAAGCCTTCCTTCATGAGAAAAGGTGAGAATGAACTTGATCCCAGTCTGCGTAAAACTGCAATGACATATCAATATTTCTGTGCCTTGGTCACATGACACCATGATAGAGACAACATCCAGAAACCAGAGGTTGTAAATGAAATATTAAATTATGCAGGACTGCCCTGAATATGTGGCAAATGGCTGAAATCTAATCATTAAGTGAAATTCGTGATATCAAATTATTGATCATATGAGCTTTTTATGCAAATATTGTAATATATGCACTTCGGACGTTTCTGCTTTATGTCGTGATCACCATGCACCCTTGTCAGCTAACTGAACATTACGCAATGGCATGTATCTATGTATACATGCGCTAGCTGCCAAAAAATTACAAAGATTTTTCACAGCAAACATCCTGGTATACTGGTATCTTAGTGACTTTCTACAGCCTTGAGTTACATGATTATGTCTTGTGTCATCATCATCATGTGATGTCATCACTGTACTTGGCAACAAAGTATTAGATACACGTTATTGTGAACACTTTTTCAAACATTTTTTGCTGACATCCCCAGAGAGTGCCAGTTTTGATCCTGAGAGACCCGGTAAGATTAAACAAAGACTATCCATCAAGGTGAGTGATATGTTTTCGCCCTGATAACACAGGGGTAAATTGTGATTGAGCAGGGAAGAAACGGACCAAAGTCTGTCTGTTAACTATGTTTATATTTGTGATAGATATGTTCTGTGGAACATGAAATGAATTTCTTGCCCTTTGAATCACAGTAATTACAACTGAAATAGAAAAGCTAGTAGATATATATGAATGTCACATTGTTTATGTATATTTATAAGTAATGAAAAAGTGGGATAAATTCTCCACACTATGAATATTCTGAAGGGCAGAAAACCTATTGTAGAATACAAGTGCTTGGGTTAGTCTGCATTTATAGTTGATTATTTTTTATTGCTCAACACACTTGGAGAAGAGCCATGGGCTCAACTGTTTATCAAGTTTAAATAAAGGCTTATAATTATAATTAAATGATAACTGTAATAATATCTGAACATTGGTCAGTTTTCATTCTGATCATTAATGATATACAGCCCATACTCATAATTGATAATGATTTTGAACTTTGCAGATCATCAGTGGCCAGCAGTTACCCAAACCTCCAGGCAGCAAGGAAATCATTGATCCTTACGTCAAAGTCAGTGTTTATGGAGTGCCAGCAGACTGCAAAGACGCCAAAACAAGAATTATTGACGACAATGGTAAATACTCGTACATTATTGTGATCAGGAGGAATCAGAATTGATATCAAATTATTGTTTCTGATTGTCCGTTTGAGAAATTGGATTATGATATTTTCATGTACATTTTATGGTTGCAGTAAATTGAACCCCAAGTCCATATGAAGGTCATAGATTATTCTTGGAAGAATTTAAATTCATGACAAAAGTTAGGGAGGGAGAGCTTGCCATGTGATCATGGTCAGTGCAGGTGTCAGGGAAATGGCTCTATATGAGACAAAAACGCAGTCTCTTACGGAAGTATGCTCCTTGAAAGTGAGAAACTTAACTTTTGCTCAAATTTTCCTCAATGAATCTTTCAACCATTCTCCTACAAAATCAAGAATAAAATTTTGGGGTCACTGTGCAAGTTTTGGTACTAGAGAAACAAATTACTCAAGATTTACGAATATTTGAACTTCAAAGTGGCCACCATCCCTGTGTGAACTCTATGGAGAAAAATTAAATTTGGATTTTCGAAAAACTGAAATGGTGAAAATTTTTCTTATACTGTACCAAGAGCTTTAAAATGAGCCACCACAAGTTGTAGATCAGGAAAGAATTGTAAAAGTTTGAGAATCCGTATGTCTGTCCCCGAAGCGCGTTGTGTATAGGGCCAGTAGCTTTAACTTTTGATAATTAGTTTCACTGTTTTTATTTAAGGTCAATTCCAAGTTCTTTTTCTACTCCCCCAAACAAGTTGAAACATCAACTATATAGCTTTCCAATACAGCATCTATGCATGTTAATGCGCTGTTATTGTTGATATTTGAATTTCATTGCAGACCAGAATTCACTTGCCAGCCATAACAATGCAATCTTGACATGTACAGGCTGAGTTGGCAAGCTAGCTGAACACTATGTATCTCAACATGCATTGGGCAGTAGAACAAGAAACTGCAGTTGACATTAGAAACAAAAAAGTCAAAAAGTCATCAAAAGTTAAAGTTGCTAACCCTTTACAACAGACATGGCAGTAATAATTGTAATTTTTTGCTCAAACCAAACTTTACTAAATGTAACATTGTATGTACAACTTACCCAGAAATAGCAATACATTAATAAAATCATTAATAAAAACCTGCAAATTTGAACTCTGTCACCTATAACTCTGTACCTCACCTCCTTGTGGAGATCAACATACGGATATCTCATACTGTTTATTTCTGTTGCAGGTTTCAATCCAAACTGGAACGAAACAAAAGTGTTTGACATTCATGTACCAGAGTTGTGTATAGTCAGATTTATGGTGAGAGACTATGATAAGACCAGTGCTAATGACTTCATTGGACAGTACACATTGCCATTGAGTAGCATGCAACAAGGTAAGCATTGCTGTCTTTGTACATGACAGATGTCAAATCCATGTGTATACATTGAAACTACTTCGCAAATTCATGTGGTGTGATTTATAAAAGAATATAAAAAGAATACATGTGAAATATGCGACTATCATTTATAGTGACAAAATGTTTATTTTGGATGATATCACAGCTTGTGTGTTCAATTCTTTTGTCTGATGTTATCCAGGGAAATAGATTTCTGCCAATGAATCAGAGAAACAGTAATGATAAATGATGTGAAAACGATTACGAAATGTTGATTCAGGGTGACATCGCAGGATGTTTCTATTTGTATGCTTTGATTTCTTGGAAATTGTCAAGAGAAATGTTATTGTATGTTTGAAATACAAACAATTGAGATAATATTTATATGATTTGAAAAAGATTAAAATGAACGGAAGGATGTAAAACCAACTGTTGTCCAGTATTGTCCAGAGTGGAATCGTTGTTGAATTAATATGCCTTGTGAAGTAATGAGAATAAATAGTGCTGTGTTGGATATGTGTTTTGTAAAGTTAGTGGCCATATTGTTGAGTCTAACATGGTCACACCAGTAAGATATTCATTGTATTCTGTATTTCACTGAAGAATTTCACACCACTGCACTGATTTGTTGTGTCTTTTTGACAGGTTACCATCACGTACCACTACTATCAAAGACTGGTGACAGTATGGGTCCTGCAACATTGTTTGTAAAGATCAGTATAACGGAACCAAGCAAGAAATAAAATCCTGTGCTGCCCGTAGAACCTGAATATGCAACATATCTAAAGCGAAGCAATGAAACTCCAGTTACAGCCCAGGCAGAGTTGATATGCAAATAATTTGAACCTTTTGCGAAAGTTTTCCTACCAAGCCTATGCAGATTTTATATGAATTTTCTCAACTCTACAGCCCTGGAGAAGCTGTGTTTTAATGACAACCTAGCAAGCAAGTTTTATTTTATTAGCAACCTAAGGAGTAAGGATATGTTTTTCAGCCACTTGGGGAGTATCAATTCTATTGGCAAATAAGGGGATAAACTAGTGCCTTATTTTTAGCTACTTAGGGAGCCATTTATGTTTTACTGCCAGATAGTCCCCTTTTAGATTGTATTAAAAGTTACTGATTTTTCGATTTATTTACAGTAATGTTCCATACCTTGAATTTTAGAGCTACCAAATGGGAAATTATTTATTATTGTACATTGTGTGAGGTATATATGTATATATATACTGTATATATATATGTGAGGTATATATATATATATATATATATATATATATATATATATATATATATATATATATATATGTGCACTTGTCATGTCTCTGTAAATAGTGAATACATTATATAATGATGTGTTTTTCTTTTCCAATTGGATGAGTCAATGGAATTCAGTTGGATCATTCCATTTTGCATGAATGGTAAAGGGTGTTGCATTGTAACTTTGTAGATGTTTTGTTGTTGGTTGCAGTGTGTCGTAGATTGAAGTGGTTCAGTCCATTCATGTGTGGCACAAGAGATCCATGTGTGTTAATAGCGCAAACATCTGAATATAATGATATACTTGATATGCAAGATCTGTGTTAAGATACCCAGTATTTGGCTTACAGACATACTTTATTTATGGACAATTGATATTATAGATCTCTTTAAAGTGAATTTGTGTGTTAACAGGAGTAAGTTCATTAGGACATTGTACATCGTCGTAAACCACGCACCTCTTTACGGCAACAGCTTAGCGCAACCTGTTAAGATTTTTGCATGGGTCAGCGGAGCAGAAATTATGCTCTGGCTTGCGAGAATGGACAATGTATTGACGTACACTGATCTGTAAACAAATTACAAAGTGTGTACTTTAGGAGCAGTGTTTTGTCTTCACAAAGAAGTCTCTTTCAAATTACAGAAAATTGACACTATGTCAAAAGTAACAGCTGAGCTGGCCTGTAGAGGGCGTGTTTGCAAACCCAATGTTACAGAAAGTCTCCCAACCCTATGAGGCGGTATTTTCCCCATTTCCCAAACAGTACTAAAAGAGTATGCTGGTTGTGAGACATTGTTGCACTAATACAGCGGGTTTGCATGTCAGCAACACCATTTTAATATTGCAGATTTGTACATGTATGTCAACAGAATGGCACCAAAAGCTGAGTTTAGCAACCTCCCAATAGTGATGGTATGTGCCCGTGAATCAAAGAAAAAGTTAACAGTGTATGGTAGACTTCCAAAATTCCAGGTCAAATATCACTAACACTATGCAAATATTGCTATGTATCTGTTTTATCAAATTTGTGCTTCCATGAAAGAAATTCACATCATCACATCTTCAGTCTGTGATCACCAAAACATATTAAATACCGTCGCACCAAGCATCTAAAAATAAAAAAACCTAGAGCCTACTAAAAAAAATCTCCAAAAGTAACATACTTGATTTAAAAGTGATATAGGTCCATATATGCCTTTTGTTCTTAGAAATTTAGTTTCTATAGAATTTACTTAGAGCAGCTGTAGCTTATGAAATAATTTTTAAAGTCCGCAAACTGCACTACGATTGCGCCAAACATTTATCCATCCCTATACCAGCAATACGATTTGATTGAAGTATGGTGAGAGAGAGTTTGTAATTAATTATTCATAAGGTATAAATTAAAATAGTAATGTTTTTAACCTGCATGTAGCTACTTTATTGATAATTTTACAATGAAATTCTTTTTTATCACTGGATACAAAGATTTCCTTTTAGACAAAATTAATGAACCGATATGTAACAAAGTTTTTGTGTCATTTTACACCTTTTTTATTTATGGTTTAACCATTCTTGCAATTGGTGATCAAAAAAAAGACAAAAGATGAGCTTTAAAATGAGTATAGGATATTAGTTTACCACATGTCATAATCTTTCAAATAGTAGATAGACATGTAATCGTTTCATCAATATTTCATGTTAGTAGAATCAACCCACTACTGAAATCAGTGGGGTTGTACCACAGATCTACTTGTTAACCCTTTGAACCTAGCTCGGACATAAATGTCCGATGACATCATAGAGTACCAGGGGGTCAGGGTGCAAAGGGTTAACAAGTACATGTAGATCTGTGGTAGCACTATGAGAATCAGTACGACCTGATGAGCTGTTAAACGTCATGGAAAGCAATGTAAGTCAGGGTAAAAAATGTAATATGCCAGCTTGGAGCTGAGTTACTGTGCCTTTAAATGAAACCATGACAAAGCAGAAATATTTCATTATTTATTTCATTCATCTATTGAGATCAACAATCAGACAATAAAAAATTCTGTAATGTAATCCTCAGAGTCTTACGTTAGAGAAATGTATTTTCACTGACATTTCAGATCTTTAACAGAAATTTCATTTCCTTCTCATTAACATTTTGCACCTTAATTCTTTTTTTCCTATCTGATGTGATTTATGAGCCTGCCGTGACTATGCAAATTATTACAGGTCAAAGGTCATACTATAGCAAAATGTGAGGACATACACCCACACAGTGACAATTCAAGTCAGAGTTTTGTATAGTGTAATTATCACCTACACCCAAATTGCTGCCATCAAAAGTATTGACAATAGGAATGTGATTTCAAGAAGCTCAGATTTTCACATGTTTTACAGAAGTAGTCATAATCCCAATCAGGTCAGAATCCCTCTATCTCTAGGATACTTCAGGTATGTTACCATAGAGATTGGTCTGAATGAATGAATGAAAAATGTCAGAGTAAAATAATGTATCTTTAAAATAAACACTAAGCAGTGCCTTTTTAACATTTTGTAACCACTATGGTTGCTGTGTAAATATTATGTCCACTTTCAAAAAAAATTTCAAGGGTATAGTATAAATGTATATTTACAGTAAATCAATTGATTCTATATTGACAATCATTCCAAAAGTATAGAGGTGGTATAATTGTACATTTTTTTTATTGTTGAAAAATTTTCAAAGTTGAATTGATGAATTTGACCTTGCTTTTCCAGTGCAAGTGTTACTCACTCATGTCTTTCATGTTGTACCAGAGTAGATATATCCCAGTTTTCATCCCAATGTTTTTGTTTTTTCACATCATGTGATTTAGAATAGATTTCGGTATGTCTTCAAGTGTGTTTTTATGTCTTTGTGTGTAGCACATTTTAGCAGAATTCTCTAGTTCTAAATTGTCTTAGTGAGAATGTGATTCATGTAACCCTTTCAGCAAGATGGTTTGGCCCAAACTCTTTGTTGTCAATGGTGATTGTGGACCTGTTCACAAGGAACTGGGGTGAACAGGTTTAAGAAGGTGTGTGGTGTGATGGTAATTTGCATCATCAAGTCTATAATATTCATGCAATTTTATCCAAGTCTGTAGTACTCAGGCAGTTTTTATCCAAATGATCCAGATTTGTTGACATGTTATTGCAATATTGCACAAACTACCAGAATGCCTGGCAACATATCAGCTTCATTTTAATGTGTACCCTTTGCTGTGTACAAATTTATTGTGCAAACCATCTTGTTGCCATGGGCACATAACGAGTCATGAATGCTTCCCATACTAGCACCCAGTCATTGTCACCATAGTAACAGTTTCAGTAGTTATGGATACGACCATCAGAAAAGGGTAGATGAAGTTCGATTCATTTATCATTATCTTGCATATGAACAAAGTAAATCGCTTTTGGAATTCATATTTAGGCAAGTCACTTGTGTAAATATCAAGATCTGTTTCAGTTGAAAAGACCAAACTTTTTGTTGTATAATCAATATTATATGATTGATCATTTCTGAAGTTGTCTTTGATAATTCATCATCTCGTTGAGGATGACTTTGGTGACTAGATATTCAGCCCACACTGCATATTGAATGTCTTTCCATGAATAGTCCCTGCAAAGGTTATTTGGAAATAAAACAGCTGTACCTAAGATTTTGTATTTAACATTTGTGTTTATAATTGACATTACAGAATCCATGACATGTACATTTCAGTCAAGAAAAGTTACCTGACAGCTAAAGGGGAATGCTGAGATAAATATATTTGTCAAAGTATAGCAATTATATCAAAACACCTTGAATTTTATTGATATAGCTTTTAATTTTGTTCTAGTTAATCTAAATCTATATTTTCTTACATATTAATGTCTATATTCAATTGATATTTCAGATTATCATACTTTTTTCCAAGTGAATTGTTCAAGTTTAGTACATATATATGTTCAATCGACGTCTCCCTTGTTTCCAAGACCAGACTAAGAACAAGATTGGTGTACATCTCTGATATGAGATTGTTTTTATTAAAGTGGTTTTATGCTAGATAGTTGTCAAAAAGATGTTCCTGTGTCAGATGATGTATATTTTCTTATCACTTTATAGAAAAAACTTTTAAAAAACGATTTTTGTGTTTCTGCACATTTCGTCTTCCTTTGTCATCTTCTATGTAATTCCAATCAGTGCCCGTCAGGGAAAAAGAGAATTCCAAAACTTATTCCATCTCTAATAAAACAACACTTCTAAAAACTTCATTGATGTGTCCCGTTGTTTTTGTTTGTTTACAGTCTGGGATTTACCATGTTTGAAACTTGGGTGATGCAAACACCTCTGATAGCCTATAAACCTGCAAGTGTAATGTTTTCAAGTGAGTGTGGTATTACAGGTTTATTGCAGATATTTCCACCACCTAAGAGAGGAAACTGAGCCACAGGGACTGAAACTGGCAAAAAAATACTGTATCCCTGCAAACATACTTATGCTACAATTTCTCAAAGCTCTGAGATGAGGTTCTTAAAAGCTTCTGTGTTATTTTGTCTTCTTGTACATGGCTGGATTGATATTAACAATGCTTTGAATTGACTGAAATCGCCACAACCCAGGCTTTTGAAGGTCTTTCCCTTTTCAAAAAAATGCACATTGTTGCAATGATATTCATAATGCCAAACAAGATTGACCTATGTTTATATAATTCTTTAACGTCTCCCAAAGAGCTTCATGCCTTATAGCTACCATTGTTGAATGAATGCTGACACTTTAAACTTCTGTAAATATGTGCAGCTGTCCAACAGGTCGTCAAGGTGGAAAAATACAAGTTGAAAACCTTTGTATTACTAAGAAAGGGCCTGAGTGACTCTTTGTCAGATTTCAAACTGACAATTGGACGTTCCACTTTTTGTCAGTCCCTGTACATGGCCAGACCTTGGTTCATTCCCATTGTCTTCATAAGGACGAGAGGATCTGTGTAGAGGGAAATGGGGGTCACAGGATCATTTGATTTGCTATTGTGTTTCATATTGGGAATACAGATCACTATATCTTCACAGAGTTACTTTCCAAACCACCAGGTCAACACATGAGATACGTGTATGGTTTGGTTTATGAGTGGAAAAGTTCGATGTCAATGTTTTGCTGATGTCACAATTTAGAGTTTAATGTGCTGAGAATGACTGAAGGGCAGAGCATAGCATGGATATGGATGGGTTTGAAAATGAACTGGGTAACACTGACAGGGGTAGAATAAAGTGTGTTTATGTGTATACATTTATACCCGGTATAGCGTCAGAAATGAAGTCTTAAAGACTTGTAGTCCAATTGTAAGATGAGTAGCAATGACTCTGTTAATCACAGAAATATTCACAGTTTAGATGTGTAGGTTTGTTTACATGTCCAGAACAGAGAAAGTCGTGAAGCCTTGCAGACGCATATTTGAAAACAATGGATCTGTTAGTCACAGAGATATTAGACAAAAGAAAATCCCTTTGAAGACATTGGAATTTTTATTTTCCTTAATTCTGCATCCAACAAATACAATGGAGTAGTGATGTCAGAAACATAAAGATACAGATATCTACATTACATTAAATGCAGCTGCGAAAATATGATCAGGAAGTTTCAAATCTCACACCTTCACAAGAAAGCGCCCTCAAAAAGAGATCGGAAGATTCTTTTGTTTTTTTCCAGCTGACGAGAACATTTCTCCTTTTCCTTTTGAATCACAATTTTCAAGTTACAATGAATCTGACAGAGTTTTCTTGCCTTCCATTTTCTGTATTTTTCAGCGTATTAACATTTTGACTGACATTATACAACACCTAGTCTCAAATTCGATGAATTGACACTACTATCTGCAGTCAACATCATGTTTATTGCATGATAAATATTTTATCCCAAACATTTACCACTTGTTTTCTCACATCACCTTTCCCATAAACTTTCACCAGTAATTCTTTTACTAACACCTACAAATATAACTTCAACCGATTCAGTACAATTGAAATGTTCTTCGTCAAAGAAAAACAAACCAGTGTGAAATGTACTTTGCCAGAAAGGAATAGAAACCATTTTACAGCATGTAAATTATAGATTAAAATATATTTTTCAATTAACATATGCTACATAATTTTACACATATCAAAATCGATAACTACAAATCTCAGTGTAAATGTACATATTTCCTGATTCAACTTTAAAATCAATTGCAATCTTCCATTCTGTGAAAGCAGAGCATACATTATGAAACAATACAGTATACGGTCTGTGCTGATATGCAGCAAAACTACAACTTACAATCAAAACTGTTGGAGTGATTGAAGTAAATTTGGCAGCCATCCAAAATCATATAATGAATAATCATAATGCTGTGTGGTTTAAGTTTTTATATCATGTTAATATATCAAATTACTTGTGGCAACTGTGTGTCTTCACGAACAAATATTTATGCTACAGTGCAGGATTTCCCGATGATTTAAATTCTGTCTTCCTTAA
This sequence comes from Ptychodera flava, assembly GCA_001465055.1. NCBI lineage: Eukaryota > Metazoa > Hemichordata > Enteropneusta > Ptychoderidae > Ptychodera > Ptychodera flava. The sequence continues at coordinate 87,342 of LD353293.1, forward strand.
TTAAATGAAACAGTGGGAGACTGAATGATGGTAAAATCTGATTTCAGCCAGACACTGACAGATTCAACTGTTCAAGATTCTAGCTCAGGTTCCGTGCACACAGTTCAATTAAATATGATTTGTAGACTGTCAGTCATTATGGTAATCATACAAAACAGATATCAAAAACTAACCTTACAATATTTCATTCTTTTAAACCCCACAATTATATTAAATGTACATACACTACATCAAACCTAAGACCCACACAGATGGAATGATGACACTTTTTTCCAAGATTTTCTGAGTCGCATAACTTCCATGCATCTTTCTCTACAAATGAGGATACATAGATAGATACATGTATGCTGACACAGTGGAACCTGGACTGATACTAGAGACTTGCAGTGTCAATGACAGGTCAAGGTCATCCATCATCAGTCAAACATTGGTATACAGTTGTAACAACTTCACAACTATCATAGGGACACCTAATCCTTCTATAAATTCTCAAAGATGAGTCACCAACACAAAAACATTCAAGGCCACCTTACAGAGTGTCACCAAGACAAAGACAATTAAAGGTTTCTAACAGGGTGTCTGCTGTTACAGACCACTGTGATATCACGACTACATCAATGCAGTATCTCCTCTAAATCAAGTTACTACATCTACGTCTGTCTGCATGTGAATTGTCAAACTTTTAAAATCTATAAGTGCTAATCTAAGAAAAACACATTATACAGAGATATGTTTTCACTTTGCAATTTGCCTTCAACAGAATGTCCTGAAAATATTAATTCTATTTGACTACTTTAATTCTGTGTTCAAGAAGTATTGTGTGACTTTGTTCACAGCTCAAATATTGATATGCCACATTACCATGGTAATTCAGTTGTTGAAAATACTAGGAAAGTACTATGAAAACTTTGCATAGAGAATCATAGCATCTGTTGTCTTTGGAATGAGAGCCTATCACAGTGCATGTAATGAATGTTTTGGAAGGCAAACTGTTCACAAAGTCCATCCTTTAAAATAAGTACATCTCTTTTGCTGTATACCACTGGTCTACAGCTGACAGATTACATACAAAATCATTACATGTGTACTTGTTTTACTGTGGAAGCAGGAACTACAGAAGGTCAATTGACTCAGAGATTTGATTGGCGACATGATTACCTGATTTACATATAGAATTGGACCACCTGGTCTACTATGTAAAGACCTGTAGAAGACCATGTGATTGAAAAGATTTGGAAGGCACAATTAAAAGAGACAATTTGAAAATGAAGATAGTTCTTAATCTAAAAGATACATTATTTGAAGATTATTAAAATATAGGCACACCTTCAAGTAAGATTTTCAGATACAAAATTACAGATCAGTACCATCTTTCTTGTAGATAAAACATGATTAACACCCTGGTTTTTGCTTAAAATTGATTGAAAAAGGCTAAAAAGGTATTTTCTGTTAAAACAGATTGGAACTTTGGAAGATTTCGAGAATTTTCCAGGAATGATTAAAATACCTCTTTTAGTAATCTTTGATCAAAAGTGTCAGAAAAGCATTAGAGCTCAGGAAGATTTGAAGAATTTAAAATTTCATGATTAAAATTGACTTTATATTATTTGGAAGGAAAGACTTCTATACATTCACCTGATTTTTTTCATTGATTAAAAAGATTCATGTATGACCATATGTTCATGAGGACTGTTTAGTACTGAGTAAAATGTGAGTTTTCTAAAAAGCTATACAAAATTCATGTATGCGTGTACTCTAAAAATTCCTATGACTAAAATATCTTGATGATACAAATCCCGTGGAAGTTGATAAAATCCAATCTGGAAGTTATTAATTTTGTTCTGTTAAAAGTGCAGCATGCTTGTTCTACATTTGCATACAAGACCACTATACATGCATATCTAATTTAAAATGGATAAAACTTGCAAATATTGGAATTGCACATGTTAGTTTTTTTCTTAAATACAGAATACTGGGTGCTAAAATCTGACAAAAGTTTCACATCGCTTATAACATTACCATATGTTGCAATTTCATATTAGTAATTGGTGTCCTTTTATGGTATTGCTGATCATATCCATGACCTTATAAGGAAGATATATGTTAACGTATGACCATATATGGAAGATAGGAAGATTCGCTCAAGTCTTCTTGGCTGGTGTGATGCTAACATTAACAAAGAGGCTTGCAGGGAGCAAAGGCTCTCCGACTTTAGACAGCAGAGGGATGTGATGATAGCCTGTTGAAAGAATAAAGAAAGATACACCTAAATTTAGAACAGAACTTACAGATGCACCCAATCTGAAAGAATGACCACCTCCATATAGTGCTCACTTCTTCTTGGTCCCTTAGGTGACCACTGTACTCAGGTTTGACTGTGTGTCTAAAATTTGTGTTTTTCTAAACAATATCTACTGTATATTTTACTTAAATTCAAAGAATATGATGAATTTACCATGGTTGAAGGAACATATTACACCTGTCTACGCCTTTTCAAACATTGTCTGACTCCAAAATCCAATCAAAAGAGGTTGTAAACAAATGAGTAGGG
>LD353293.1:89922-103622 GCA_001465055.1 Ptychodera flava
GAATAGTGTATTGACCTATGAACTCATTGGTGCCTATCCTCTCATAGTCACGTACGAGAAACCTAACCATGGCCAGTTCCGGTACTTTGATGTCAAACTCCAGAGTCTCATCCCATTTTGGATTGAATCCTGGAAAAACAAGAAAACAGAGTTATGTACAAACACTAAAGGGCGATAACATCAGACAGGGACATTATCAAACACTGTTTGGCTGTTGTTGTATGACTACAAGGTGGTATTGTATGTGTATAACAAACAGTATTTTACTAAAATCACATTATTACAAATATTAATTCCATTTTCATTTATTTGTTCACCCAAGATAAAATACTGGCTGGGTTCACCTTTTAGAATGACAAACAGTCATAAAGTTGGGTGAGATAAAAGTTTAAATTTATGCAAATGTATGCCAATCACCCAATTTCCTGGCTTCTTTTTTCTACCACAATTTACATTTGAAAAATATTTAACTCCAATCAGGCAGGGTCAAATTATTTGAAATTTTCCCAATTATATTCTTTAAATTCTTATATCAAGACAAGAACTTTCTTTGGCAATAAAGTTACATTTTGAGTACAAGTCATTTCAATTTTGCGTATCATGATTTGAATCACTTTTTCAAATGCTAGTCTTTCAACCCTGACATTTACGAATGAGAACAGACAATGCAAAACAAAGTGTCGTTTTTTCAACACATTCTCTAGTTTCAAGTGAGATATTAAATTTCATTAAGCAATACCATCTTTTTTCAATCTGAATAATTAATTTTTATCATTAAAAACAAACTTGAGATTTTCTACCCTAAATATGTACCCCTTTATCCTTCGAGTAAACTATTGGTATTGCACTAAATTCTGGATTCTAAACGTTTTGAAAAATATAACACGATTGCAACTATTATAATTAGATCTTCATATTAATCAAATTCCTCAAAAATGTTAGGTGCTCTATAGCTGAATGTTGCAATATTACAAATTACTCATAAAAACAAGTGTGTGACATAAAAAGATTTTATTTTCTATTGGATATGAACTCAAAACCTATGGTATCAACTGTCCTAGCAAAGACATCGGCATTCAGAACCACCTAGCTACATCTCCTTCTCAATGGATATTGAATTAATGTGAAATAAGGTTATAGAAAGGTTACTGTCAGATGAAGGGGACAAATACAATAAATAAACTTACCATTGTCATGAACAACTTCTGTTTTAGCTTCATTCCAATCACAAGATGCACCATAGATGTAAACCTTCACATAGGGATCGATAATTTCACTACTGATCTTTGGTAGTTGTTGACCACTTATCACCTACAAAAATCATTGCACAGAAAAATAAAATAGACTTTTCTGTCAAAGCAGAAATCAAACAAGCCTTATGAAACGGTACACATGGTATGAAGAAGGACAATTTACAGGATATCATAGTTTAACTTAGTGTCAAATATACACCATAAGTTAATATGCAATTCACAACAGACAGTTTAAAACTCTTTGAATGGGAACATTTTCCCTTAAAAAGTTTAAACCATTTTCTCTTTCATAATAAGGAATAAAAATCAGGGCTTTATTTGCAAAATTTCAGCAACAGAAACAAATTACCTATATTTTACCATTATTTGAAATTCGAAATGGCCATTATACCATGTAAATTCTATGGGGAACAATTGAATTTTAACAAATGCAAGAGCAAAATGTACCTTTGCTTCATAGACTCTGATTTCAAGTAAACAGCAGAATAGAAAAGCTTTGTTAAAATTTATCTCTGAAAAACTTGTCATGAGCTGCTTTCTACCCCTCTTCATTACTGATAAGGTACATATTGTGTTATCAAAATTATCTGTGTTTGTTTGTTTGTCTGTCTGAGCAGCGTCCACTTCTGTATTAATTCGACCCTGACATAATTAAGAACTACTTCCACATTTTGCTAATAGGGATGGAAATTTAGATATGCCATATCATACCTTGATTTTCAGAAGACACCTGGATTCATCACCTGGGTTCTCCGGATCAAATGTTGTTTTCGCTGTGAAACAATAACATTAGAGCAAAATACAGCATCTCACACGCAACCTTCAAATCAAAATAGCATTAGCTACCTGTACATAGCAAAGACATTAGACACATTCAAGACAATAAATATACTAGTATCGATAATTTACTTCCAGTAATGTACAGTGTTTATGATCTGACGATCAATGCTTACAACTTGAACTTTGACACATAAATTACCGAAACATTCACATCTGTTGAAAAATGTTTGATAAACAAATCCTATTACAGCATCATTCAATTTCTACAAAGTTGGTTAATATCATGCAGCTAAAAGAAACCACACAGGGTGTATATATCTGGATTACAAGCGTGCTTTCCAATCTGATTAAGTTTCCAAAATAAGTATATTTATCATGCGTTGGGGTTTTTTGACTTCACTGTTTTACTTATGAATGATGACATTGTTCAAGTTTTAGCTATTGTATCTATTGTATCTTCAAACAGTTTTTGACAGATCTCAACCATGACATCTATCATAAAATGACTGGTACTTACGTGATGTGAGGAATGATGGTTTGAGTATGTATCCACAGTTACCATTCTGTTTGAATTTACCTAGATACAGATCCATCTCATCACCTGATGTCTGGTAATTCAATGCAACTATAGATGCAGAGAAAAAATACAGGAGGGTGAGATTTCTAAATGGCATTGGAACTTTTTCTGTGGAATTCAGCTAATCAGTGTAATAGCTTGGCACTGGCCATGTGACTGATTGTAAAACTCGGGGTGTATTAAAATTGGAAGACAACAGCTTTACATGGTGAAAGACATGTCTAACAATGCTGTAATATTAAAGAGTGATTTACAACTTCCAACATTTGATGCTGCACGGTGACTTTTGGCAAAATACATTTCTTGGTGAGACATCATGTGACAGCTGAACTGGTAACGGCATAGCAAGACAATACCCAAAGGCTGATTTCCATCGTGGGAAACCAAACTTACCGATCTGACATCCTGCATTCCATAGTGTTTGCGGATTGTAGTTGCTGGAATTGGTTCTAATTCCACCGGGATATGTACGACTCAACTGAAGCTGGTTGTGTTTGATGTAATCAGGGGCACTCTCCTTGGCCAGTGACAGGGCTTTGCTTTCACCGAATGATGACATCTCATAGAAAGAATCTTTGTCGACAAACAAACAAGAAAATAATTGGTTGTTTTGTCCACTGCATTAGTGAGATGAGTGATTGCAAATTAAGGTACAATGTTGCTGGGGAACAGATATTTGGACTCTGGAACTTTTGCATTACTTTTCTGATCTACAGCTCATGGAGTAACTAAACTTTCTATCCGCTTATTTTTGTGAAAATCGAAATTTCAATTTCCTCATAGATTTCACACAGGCATTGCAGCCATTTTCAGTTTGAGGTATCGGTACATTTGAGGTAATTTGTTTCCATGGTACCAAAATTGGCACAGTGATCCTCAATTTTTATTCTTGATTGTGAAAGAGAATACACTGACTTTTCATTATCGATAAAGGAAAGCTTGAGCAAACGTTGAAATCTTTGCATTTTGAGGAACTCACTACATGTATCTTTAACTGATTAGCACAAAGGCATACTGTACATGTTATTCAACATTCTAGAGTAATTTGTTGATATCATCATGGGAAATAATAAGTTCAGCCAAGGTTTGGTGGTGTGCATTGGTGATACAAACAATTGTAAATATCATGAATATTACATAAGATACTGGAAATACACAAAGACAGAGTGTGTGGTTGGTAGGATCAAATACTATTGGAGATGTCTGATATAACTATTTGATGAGTCAGCAATGATCATGCAAGGTACAACTATTAAATGAATTTAACGATCCAATCGCTCACAGTGTATTTCTCCCAATCTGTGATTTCAATATTAACAACAAAAACTTTGCTTGTATACATGCAGCCCCATGCTTTCCTGACCAAGTTTACAAAAGTGATCAAAATGGGGCAGGCTTTCTGGTCACAATGAAAGTGCTTAAATAACCCTGATGCAAACACTGATTTGAATGTCGTTGAGTTACATTTGTTTTTCTCTTAAAGTCCAAACCTCTTCAGTGATGTCCACAATTATCTGCTTCAGAAATGCTTTAGTAATAAGCTGAAAAACAGCCAATCTGCTCCATACTCACAATTGTCTCTGGTATGTTCAAATGATGAGAAGTGAACACTCTTGCATAACACTACCAGATCTGACAGCTCCTTGGCTAGTTTCAATTTCTTTTTCTGTTAATGATAAAAATATTTTATAATGAGAAAATTCTTGAATATACTTTTGCTATTTTCTGCCAGCATATATGTAATTTTTCTGAAACTGGCTTGACTTTGTTGACGGAACTCATGATGAAGTAGTTGGAGCAAAACAGGAAATAACTGCTTGCCTGAAGCACATAAAATTTGGCTGGCAGGTAAAATTCCACATTACGTGCCTGATGATGTGTGAAAATAACTGCACATTTTTGGCTTACTGAGATGTAAAGGAATTAAACAGGTACATATGATTATCATGGCAAGCACACTATTTCACTTGATCTGGTATCTTTCCAATGTTGCCGACCAAGATGTATGGTTGTTACCTTTCTATGAATTCTCTGCTCTGGGGATAGATGATGAGTTTCTGTCTACAGGTGGTTGATGAGTCCACCTTGCAATGGCAAACTATTTGCTTTTTAAAACCCGAGATATTGAGGGTACACACATTTATGTTTCTCCTAAAAATCAATATTAGCACACAGTCAGATGTAAGTAATTAAATTCTGTAATATATTTGGATAGGGCGTTATTCTGCAGCTTTCCTTCCTGCAAATCTTCGTTTACAAACTTTGTGAAAAGTGCTACATCAAATGCCATCATACTGGCAGAATGTTACGTTGTAGTTTGAATAATTTAAGTGAAAAGAAGATTCTGCTCCAATTCTTGAATAGGCGCTCATGTTACATGGAAACATTCAAGTAAACATAAACTTGAGTGAGTAAAACTTTCCCTGTTACCTCTGTTTTCGAACTGCTAACCTGCTTCCCTTTCAAAAATTTTGAATGAACACACACATAAAAAGAATTTAATTACTGGGGTCTCCCTACATTTTCTTGAAACTCTTGTCTGAGAGAGAAACTTACTTCCTTAGATTGGACGTTCTTCTTGACTTCATCATCATCCATATCAGCTGCTTCATCTTCATCACTCACTTCACCATCATCATCCTCTTTGACTGCCTCCTTGAGTTTCTTACCCTGAAAAATCACCAAATAGTGAGGATATATCAAACAAATTTCACACACAATTTTACTGCATCATATAATGGCAGCTGAAACTTGCTTCCATAAATCATAAATCCAGTTTTCAGAATTCCTTCAGAAAACAACTTTCCTCTCTGTTCATTTCATTACACATTCATTTAACTTCATGGGAAAACAACTCTGTGACCTATTACTCTTCTTGTGTTTACACAAAAGAAAATTCTGGTTGAAATAATTCTTACACATATCATGTCCTTCATTTTGTTGTTTTTGCTATGGTTTTATGTATTTCCAAAACACGTACAGAAAGCCCAACGACAACACGTCAGAGGCAAATTTCTCACAAAACACTTTCAACTTTATCATACCCATATCATGTATGGCAGCAATAAACAGTGATGATGTGTTGCACTGAACAAGCAGGAACTGAAATGCTGAATATCTGTGTTGGAAATTACCTTGACAAGAATCTTGCCCTTGAGGTCCTCAGGTGATGGTAACTTTGTCATCTCCTTGGTAACAGGCTTGGTGTATAGTTTGTCTGAATTTTTACATTAAGGTCTCTTGACTGTTTTTAACCAGCAATTACTGGTTTGAAAACTTAATCATGCAATGATCATAAAAAGTTTCTGCTCTTAAGAATAAATGGTAAACTTTATATTTCAGTGTTTGACAAGAAAAATTCAATATCACATGTGTCCACAGAGAAAACCTGTGAAACAAAATATGGGCAAATTTCTCATTGTTTGGGTAATGTTGGTATCTGCAACATGGTTGACCAATCAGGTACCTGAAACATTTTGTTGAAAGTTATTAAGATTTCAATTTTCCTGAAACTAACATGACCAGAGCTTATGATGAATTCAGTTGCTTTTAACAAACAGTGAACATCTGCATAATTAGGCTTGGGTTGAAGCAACGTACAAAGCATTGAAACTCCATCGCACTCTCTCAGTATACTTTAATTCTACCATCTGACCAGAATAACTAATGATTGAAGCTGTCAAATCAACAGACCTATCTTAGCCTAATTTCATCAATGATATATTTTCATCTGTTCGTATCACCAAAAAATACATTAATTCCCTCTGCATTTAAAGGTATACTGTCACCTGTTCCAAATTTGCCACAGTTACCATGGAAAGAGAAAATCTAACCAATCACAGATTTTAAGCGGGTTGCCGCTTTTTAAAAACAGCGCCCACACATGAGCATTTTGAATACCAAGGAACGCCTCTTTGACCATATATGGGCATATTTAGATTACAGGTGACTGTATACCTTTAAAACTGATCTGGTAAAGAGAGCTAAGAAATTGTTTTGTGAGTGAATTGAAATACAAGATATTTATGATTTGTAATTGTGAAAAATTGACACTCTACAAAATGGCTAATATTATATAATTGACTATAGTTCACAAATTTGTGATTTCACTTCTCTTATGTGACTATATTACTTACCTCATGACTGTGACAGACAATTCGAAAGTGTCCCTCATTTGCCAATCTAAGACACATATGACTCCCTATAACCAAGTAATTCACTATCTAACACATTATGATCAACTTTCAAAGGATACCACCAAATATATCCACCATGTACTTGGCCATGATAGCTTGCTGTGGAACACTGCAGTGATTCTCAATGGATAAAATCACAGGGTAGCTGAGTTTACAAAATAAGATAAATTCATGAGTTAGAACTGCAATCTTTCATTTCAGAGTTTCGTGTACGTAAACATTATGAAGTTTCCTCATTTGAGGTCTTCCAGTATCATAAGATCATAAGAATGTCGGCAGCAATGTCATTTGATTTGTGACCGGTGGCAGTATAACATCAACTTGACCCTTTGAGTGCTGTAATTTTCCTTCCAAAATTCTAGTGCAAAATTTTAATAATTTTTATGAATTTTTTGTAATTGTTATGTTAATTTTGGAGCAAATGGATGTAGGTTTACATTAGCTTCAGTGTTTGATCAAAATGTTGGGAAAAATCTAAAGAAAAATTGTCTTGATCTGAAAAAAATTGTATGCGCTATATTTTTAAAGGTGACAAAATTTGACTTAGGCACTCAAAGGGTTAATCTTTGCCTGGCATTTGAACATTTATTTTAATTCTGCGAAGATGCTGGTCATAAATTTTTTTCAAATCACTTCTAGGATAATACTGTTCTAAAATGATTAATTTGAACCTGTTCAACTTGATTTTGTAAGTCCACACCGGACGAAGGGTGTGGAGCCAAGAGAATATAACATGAATCAAACTGAGAAGTAAAACATTGAACAATTTAAGGAAATAAACTAGGAATGATAACATAAAAATAAAGTGCACTTAACAAATGATAAACATGTCAATTGACTGTAACTTAACTTCCAATAAACTTTAAATCAATAAACTAGGTAAAGATTAGAACTATAAAAACTAAGTCTATAAACTAAGTAAACAAAAACAAGTCAAGATTGGGTGAGGGGTCTCTTGGCTCTACATCCTGTGTAGCTTCTGTTGTGTTGCAAACTTAGGTTTGCAGACCTTCATGGGAGCCAAAAGTGAAAGCAGTTCTGCAAGGCTGGTGGTGACCACATTCTTGAATAGACATTCACGGAATGAATGGCCTAGGAACCATTCAGCTTGATTTATCAAGTGTCCAAATGGGTAGTCTGCCAATTCTTTTCATTAAGCACAGGTTTTGAAAAATAACAAAATAGAATTTCTTACTCAGAAGCAACAAAAGCATATTTGTTGATGACTTCAATGACGTCTTGGAACTTGATCTTGGAAGTCAGTGTGTAGCCATGGTAAATAATTGGTTCACCATCAGAGCCGTCCCAACAATCCACTGTGTGAAAAACATACAACAATCCACTGTGTGAAAAACATGTACAATTTATATACTGGAACTTTAAGAAGATGCTTAATACTTTTTCAAGAAGGTGGCATACTGTGATGGACAGATGGCAAGGAATTGGGGAACTTTATAGAATTTGTACTCCCTCACACAGGATGGCAACTTTTGTTGGAAAGTAGCTTCGCAAAATCAATGAGAAGTCATGTCACTTTGTCTAAAGTTTGGCTGAAGATAAACCCACTGGCTCGCCAATGTTTCCTGTATACTGCCACATCAGAGCCTGTCTGTACGATGCATTATCATGGAGGAGAGGTCTATGTTGACAAACATCTTCATCTGTACAATGGTGCTAAAACATAGTTTGACTCTCAAATGATAGACAAACACCAATGTATAGGTCATACACTCATTTAATTGTAAGGTCATCTGAGTGCATAGTTCCCATTGGATGTATCTAAATCAAAAGAACAAATCAAATTTGCTTGGAACACTTACATTCTACACATTTGCACCCAAGACGCAATGCTCTGATATAGGCTTCAGTGCTGCTAGGTCCCTTCAATTGATCCTCTAGGAGATAGCTGAAAATCAAATGGTAAATTGAAAATTCATGGTCACAAAATTGTTTGAGTAAACTACACATAATAGTATCACACCAATGAAGTACAGAATGTGAGTGAAAAATCTATTTTTTAGAGAAAAGATTATCATAAAGTAACACTTGTAATATTTGTCTGTGTGTTATATAGTTTCTGTTGTAATCTGATTCATAGAAGGGCTTCAATTATTTTTTAAAATTCCTTGATAATATTTCAATCATTCAGTCTTAACAGGGTGATAGTTTTGTACAACAGCACTCCAAAACTGACTTTTGAAATAAAACTCTGGTCTCCAAATGCTATCAATGTATTGTTAATCATTTATTGTCACTTACGTGTTATGTGATGATGCAATGAAGTAATCAGAGAGAGGCTTGGTCATGTCTTGGTAGATGGTTGTGTGGAGTGGATTTATCAGTGAGTTTTCTTTACTCTGCAAGAAAAACTTGAAACCTGGAAAGAAAAAGAAAATTCCAAGTTGTCAGTCAGAGTTTGGAAATGGAGAAATTCCAACTGATATCAGTTCAGTTCAAGATAGGTTTCACTTTTAAATTTTCAGTACCTGAATTTCATATGTCATTTATAAATGCCAACATAGCAAGGGATCTATAAAGACATGCATATACATATCATGTAGTACTTAGGCTTTTTCAGAAATCAGGGTATACAATACTCTTCATTGGAAAAGTTTATATATAAGCAATAAAGCACACCCAACGATGGTATACCACGAGATTTTGACCAGTTGACAACTTACATGCACAAGCGATAGCGAGTGCATATATGAAGTGAACTGGTCAAAATTGATTGGTATACTGTCACTGGCTGTGATTTACTGCCATTATATCATAACAGTATATTGAAATTCTGGCGCAGAATGTCAAAAAAAGGATTTTGGCTCAAGCTGAGAGCTCATGCGTATGACAGCTGTGGTATATCGCCAATATATCACGGCTCTTTTCAATTCTTGACCAATCAGATCACTGTATTTGCGCCATCAATATACTGGTATGATATAATTACGGATATGCAGCTACAAAACTTATGCTTGCTTGATTAATTGACAATCATAAAAGGCCTTTAATTATTAATAATGACAGTAGATTCAGTTCAAATCAAGTCATATATCTCCTAAATAGATAGATAAATATGAAATAAATGAATCCATGCTGTATTAACAAACCAGTTATTGTGCCGTCATCACTAAGTCATTCCTTGTGCATTTTGGATATACCCCCAGTATGTTGTACACACTCAATGATTTCCCCCAGGAAGCACTGTTATAAATGAAATATGTAATATTACATATTTTGTAATATCACTGTTATCAATGCATGCCATGTACAGACTTGCTGCATGTTACATGCCACTGCTTATTTTATGGATGATATTACAAAAACAATGTGTCACAATTTTTGTACTGTACAGTTCTACAACATGAGTGTATCAAAACTCACCATCACAACTCAGTAGACTTGCCTTGGCCAATTGTTCATCAGGTTCGAATGTTTCCACCATTTTCTCCAACCATGCATCATTAACGTCAGTTTTCTGCCGAAAACAATAACATGAATATTGATGAAATACTGGGATACCAATGTGCATTGCAAATCGAAATCCAACAAATACAGACAGAAAGAATACTAATCTAAATATTGCCATGGCATGCATGAATAATAAAGTATTTTGATCAACTTTTACATTTTTTTGATTAACGAAGTACGATGACCTTTAACTGACCACATATGTTCTATTACAAATAGTTGGACCATGGGTAGTAACCCATCAACACCTTTGCTTGTTTTAGTTATAACAGTAAAACATACAGAAATTCACAGAAAATGTAGCATAGTTTTGTTCCCATTTTCCTTTTATAACATTAATGACGTAGATAAACTCACACGTTGTTCAGTGCACACAAAATTTTTGAACTCATCCAATGTTAAAAAGACTTCGTCTCCACCGAAGTCATACCTGAAATCAAAATGGATGATAAAATAATTAGAACAATAAATCAATACATGATGACAGGAAGTGCCCGAAGTAACTGAACACAAGTTCAGTGACAATTACATTGCTTGCTTCAATAAAACCATTATTTTTGCCATTAATATATCGTACAGGTTGCACTTGTGTGACAGACTGTCATGTTTTGCATCAGAATGAAGTCAACGTTGACATGTGAATGAACACGTAAAACTGTACACTAAAACTTTTGTTCAAGATGATTTTAACTTTCCAAAGTATGTATCTGACCAAATAGTAGACACAGTCATATCTGCATGTACCGGTACATATGGAACATCAAAACAGTAGTATTTTCAAAGCGGTGTATATTGTTTCAAAGAACAAGTGCATAAAGTCTTAGGAAAACACAGAACTATTTTCCTATATCATGACAAATTATTGCAGAGGTTAGACCCTATTACATCTGTACAGTTTAGTTGGTAGATGTTTTCAGTTAATACAGTGCAAATCAAACTCGGAATTAATTCAGTCAACAAGATTCACATTCCTATTGCTCTTGTTGCTTTCATATTGAACATACATCATACTGGGATATCAAGGGTACAGTAAAAATATCTGTATTTGTTTTTAGATTAAGTATACCAGAGTCATGCAATTGGGTGTAATTTAATTCTTTCAATTCCTTCATTGATAAATGTTAGCCGTATTGATGCAGACCAAGGTTAATCAGTGACCACATTCTGTGATAATTACATTGTCAATATTAGTCAAAGATATTATACATTCCATTACCTGCAATCATCTCAATAATCATTTTGTTCATGCTTTGCTTGTTTTGTGATTAATCTTGGTATTATATGTAATCAGTAAACTTTTAAATGTCTGTATTCATAATTATACACTCTAGCTCAATAATATTATATCCAAATGATGGATTTCATTCACACCAAGCAATGTTGTCAAATTTATGTTATGTGTTGAAAGTAATACAAGCATGGATTCATTTTCACACCACAGAAATTACAGCAGTTTTGGTCAGTCTTGCTGATAGAATAAAATGAAATGCTATGTACAGGTCAAAAGCTCCAAGAACAATAGCTGTTTTGTTTATCAATATCACATCATTATATTGAGCTATAGCAGTGAATTGCTCCTAAAAATGAACATCACAAAAGTGGTGATCAAAATGGCTGGTAAGGAATAGTGACAGCTTGTTAAAGAAGTACATATATAAGTGTTGCGTCTTCTGTGCATCGTGCAGTGTACTGTATTGAAAAAACTTGAAACATGATGTTAGTAGAGGTATGCTGGTTGCTGGGCAAATGATGAGGTCATACGTGCCAGGGCAAGCCCTTACAAGGAATTTAGTCATTCTCTTTTGAGATTTGGAAAGAAATCACATTTCCATTGGTGTTTAAGGCCAACATTTTTCTAGACAAAGAGTTGAGATGGAACTCGGCAGCCATATTGAATTTACAACAATGTTACAGTAAAGGTTTCCGTTACACAATGTGCCGTTTCCTTATTGAAAATGTGATTGTGAAAGAAAATGAGTAACAATTTAGGACTCTGAGAGGCATATATTACCAACACATTGCTCCTTTAGACATTTCATCTAATTCTGTAAATGCTATTCAGCAGAACTAAAGTGTCAAGTTGAGTTGAACTTGATATGGGTATGAAATAACTCAAATGCTTTTCTTGTCAATGTTGAAAACCAAAATCAACCACATGCAACAACATTATCGTAGACTATTGAAGGGGTCAAATAATGGAATAGTCTAAACATAATTTTGAAATTCGACTTTATATTAAGTTTCAAGAAACCCCTGATTCTTCAAATTTTTTACAATTTTTTGCCAATTCTTTAAGGATGACAAAGTTGGTAATTTCCTTTGTTTCCACCAATGCTGTGTGACAGTAAATTGATTTTGGTTGACACTTGATTCTTTGGTTAGTTGTTATGAAGACAGTGCATTTTTAAAAATGTGGGGTGTTGGAGTGAAAATATTAAAAAAAAATCTACACCTTTTCTGAAAAATGTAAACTTACGAGAAACTGATTGACAGGAACACGAAAAACACATCACATACAACATGGAGGAGAAAAATAAATTGGGAATTAAATATTTATGTTGTAAATATGGAATATAATGATATACTAAATCCACACATTTGCAAATTCATTTCAAACATGTTTTCCACTCATTGCAGGCTAAACATTTTTACTTATATGTAAAAAACATTTCAATTTTGAAAACTTCTGATTGGATGATGTAATTAGGTATTTGTGGGAAATTTAACTTATAGTTGTGATTGGCTGAGAGGTTGTATCCTACATGTATTGGAGAGAGAAAAAAAACCCAGGTTTTTCTAGTGGCATTATAAAATCTGAATTTTCCTTTTTTTAATTGTGATGTATTTGTTACAATAGAAACTGAAGCCAAAGAGAATTAAACTTGGTTGATTATGAACCTGCAAGTGTATAGATATTGTCATTTACTGAATATACAATATGGAAGGTTAGGAATACAGAACAATACCAGTTTACGTCTGATATTTATGATCAAAATGGGACAGACTCCACGAAGGAATCGGATGATTCTCAAATACAAAATTATCAACTGTAAATTAACCATATACCACACCTTTGAGGAATGAAAGCATTATAATGACCAACGAGTCATGCAAAGTCAGTGGCTAAATACATAACTGAATGACATTACTGTCATCATGGAAATGGACCGAATTAGAAAATATGAATTTATATGAAGACATCAGGCCCAGTAGATGAATACATACTTCAAGGGGGATGTGCTGTATAAAATAAAAACTTACACTATTTTGCAAAGAAAACAATATAACCACACATACATTGTTAGGCTGATGATGAAGAAATTATTCTTATAAAATCTAAATGTCTTGTAATTGGTTATATTGAAACTTGGTCTTTGTTTCAATTTTGTATAAAGATCCTTTGACACTGAAATTTGGTAAAATGGT
>LD353293.1:113267-131454 GCA_001465055.1 Ptychodera flava
TTAGGTCATCAGAGCATCATCAAGATAAAGGCCGTTGAGGTCATCAGTACAGTAGATGCGACTGAGTCATCATCGTTATCTTCTGACCTAGGTCTTAAGTATGTTTCAACTTGTATGCAAAACCTACATGCATGTATGTGATGACCTTTGTTGTACGTTGGATTTAACTGTCCACTACAGTCAATTCATGCAAGTACATGTACCCCCGGTACACCTGTTTCACAATGTATTCTGATTCTTTTATCTCAGCCATGATATACATGTAACGGTATCTACATGTATCCATATGTTTGGGTAAACTGTATAATGATCAATTGCCTTAGAAGTCAGACCTAACAGTGGCATAAGTCACTCATCATGTATAAACAACTGTGTGTGCATGACAGTGCACACACAGTCATAAAACAACACAGCATGGATCAGGTCACTGGACAGTACCTGGCACACCTACGGCAAACATGTCTGTAGATTAACCCTTAGCCTTATAAGGATCAATGTATCACACTGGTCAGATGTTGGTTTTTTTCAAAAAGGAGAATTCTTTTCAAATCAGTACTGGTTACTGTTCCACGCATTGTAAAGACTATATACATGTATATATTGTGAAAATGTTGGAAGGCATGTTTAACACCACGGAAATGCTGAAAAAACTGCCAGATTAAAGGATTTATGAAGCCATCATTAATCTGACCGGTGTTTGGCATTAAAGATTTGAAAGTCAGGAATTTTGTTCTGTTGAATCAACTTTTTTCCAGTTTAACACAAATGTTTAAATAATAAATGTAAGCAAATAAATATATGCAAATTATTCCTCGATAAAAATGACTTTTCAATGTGCGTATTCAAATAGTGATGGATATAAAATGTAAATATATTAAGACTTTAATGGATGACTTTAAAATCCCACATCTCTTTCAACTGATTTTCGCCGTTTGTTCACTCTTATTATACTTTCAATCATAACAGAGAAAGGCTGTCATTTCATGACATGAGTAACAGCTGTTCCATCAGATTGTGTTTACATACAAATGTAGGTCTCTTTAGAAAAATGTGTTAGTCCAAATATGAGAATTTACACTACACCCATGCATTGAGTATTGAACTGTACTGATTCAAAAAGAAAGCTGTGATTTTATAATGATCAATAATAGTAAAATCTACAATTTTGAATTTTTATTAGAATTTCAAAAATGTGAAGACTTCAAATTATTCACTTCAAGACAATAATAATTTTTACTGTTTTTCTGAACTTTTACATAGCTCAACTCGTTGATTCCATGTGTACCTGTCACTGTGGACCACATAGGTCAAAGGTCACAACACATCTACGGTACACTTTACAATCAGATACAAAAGAAAACCAATGGCAAGAGCATTAAGATAGGTTACTAGGTTTTATCAACTAAGTTACTATTACGTATTCACTATGAGAAACTTGCTGTCCTAAATTTTGGTGATAACAAGAAATTGATCATTTTTATATTTGAATAAGGTCTTATGTACACTTGTTGGCCATGTGATGTCACATTAATGTTGAAAAGCTGTCAGACTATTCATGGAATCATGGAGATATAATGGTCTTACAACCCCTCACTTTCCTAATTCCTTTTTACATTCATAGTCACTCCTTCCTTTCCCTTCAGTACCAAGGTTTTACACTGACTGTGGAAAAGAAGCAAAGTATATGGAAGGAACATACAATGAGTTGTTTTGTCAAAGACAACAATTGTATTAATGAAATCATAACAGAAATTTCTGTGTAAAATGTTTGTTCTTTCATGCTTGTCATGATGATAAAGATGCAGAAAGACATAGTACATCTATATCTGTGACAATAATACCACACTATGTACAGTTGTAATGGCTAATTTTATGAAGTTATTGAAATACATGCTGTTACCTGCATTGAAAAAAAAACATAAATTATAAATTAGCTGCTATCAAAATATTTGCTAGCCGCATTGAAAATCATAAATTATAAATTAGTTGCCATTAAAACATATGCTGGCTGTATTGACAGTCATAAAATGAGTTGTTACGTGTATTCAAATATTTACTGGCTTCACTGAAAAGTCATAAAATTAGCTGTTATCAAACAGTTCTGTTAAATTTCATAAAAACGTTGAACAACAATCACCCAAACTTATTTTCATCACTGTATAAAATTACTTTTCGGTGTACTGTAGGGTCACTCTGTACAGAAGTATATCTTATAATAAATACCTCACAATGTGAGTGTTTTATGACATCAATACACTTGAAAATTCATGACTGGTCAATTCCTAAACCCAAGATCAGTCACACTATTTAGTACATTAATACTCTCCAGACTTTGTATAAACACCTTGAACTTGCTCCAGATAACTAAAAGTAAATGAAATGTATAATGATTGCCATTACAGCTACAAACTGAGACGGTAATTATCATAACAGGTGTAAACCGCTGACTGTCATACAGTCATTGCAACTTTGTTAAATCATGTTAATAATGCAAACCAAATTCAATGCTGTTAATTTTCACTTTTTTCATTTTCAACTACGATGTCAGCTCTCTGATAGGAAGCTAAGTTTACTCCACATGCGTTTACTAGTTGTTTGAAATACAATTACTTTTTTACTTTTATTGGCATAAAATTGTTGAATAAGTGCCTAAAAACAAATATCCTATAAGTGCCGTTAATTTGCACTCCAGGAAAAATGTATGACTTACACCATAAGTAACCATAATCTCTCAGTTAATTCATTGTACACTCATATCAAGTCTAGTTTAATTGATGGATGCTTTAAATAGATAAATTGAACTAAATAATTAAACGGTCGCTATCACATTCTCAAATCTGTTAACGTAATATTTTTTCTGCATCTTAACGCAAAAATTTACTATACCGGTACATCAAGCTGAAATTTAGACATGATGCCATTGGATAAAGCCTGTACAACTCTTTCTTTCGTGAAAATCCTTTGAAGAACTGATCTTTTATCTGG
This sequence comes from Ptychodera flava, assembly GCA_001465055.1. Taxonomy (NCBI): domain Eukaryota; kingdom Metazoa; phylum Hemichordata; class Enteropneusta; family Ptychoderidae; genus Ptychodera; species Ptychodera flava. The sequence goes on from LD353293.1 coordinate 116,253, forward strand.
TCTGAGAAAATATCACAGTGACTGGACTTGTTCATTGGTAAAGGAGGGGTGAAAGGTTAAAGCTGTAATGCCACCATCCAGTGACTTCTTCATTGGTAATAGAGGGGTGAAAGGTTAAACCTATAATGCCACGTACCATCCAGTGACCTGGGACACCGTCATCCTCTTCAGTATTCAGTGAATTTTATCTTTTCAGATCTTTGTTTGATATTTAAATTTTAATCAGATTTATAAATATGTTTTCATGTTAAATCGCCTCAGGAAATTTCAATCTAATTACATGCAAGATAAATGAATACTACTGCTGTCTTCTACATGTATCACTGGTTGTAAAATGAAATCACTATGATGTAATGACAGGCTAATAGAATGGAGACTGATGTCATGCCTGAAGACAAAATGAAAGCTTTATTTGACTAGCAAAACTAAACCATCCTCATATCATTGAAACTTTATATTTTATTTGTGAATAATCCATTGCTGTGGCTATTTTGATTTGCTAAATATTTCTTTTTTATCATAAATAAAAGACCGCTGCTAATTTTATATTTGATTTTCAACTACAGGTATAAACTTGCTTTAAATTCCCTGATTACAACATGACTATGAATCTGTATCCAGAGTTCATATTAAATTCTATTGAATTCGGTGGTTTTGTCCTCAATTCATAAACAAATTTCATCAATTGACAAATAAATTCTGATGACAAAAGTATTTCATCTCATGTTTTTTCTTTGTACTGTACATTTACCACAAAGATTTGTATTTTTATATATGATTATATCAACTTAGGACATAAAAAAACATGTCTGTATTGAGTTTAAATATTTTTACATGTAACTCCCACACAATTTTTTATAAAAGGAAACACCATCCTGTCACCCCTGTTATTTCGAATGATTTTCTGTTGTAAATTTATTCATTATTTTATACTAATGAGTGTCTTTATTTGTTATTACATCAACAGCATGCTTGTATTCAGTAATGATTTTTCCAACTTGCTCACAAATTTTGTCCAGAGCATGTTTGTCAATATCCTGAAATCGAACAAATGGAAATTTGTAACATTAACCCCCTAAATGATGGTATCTATGGTTCTGCGTACGGTCCTCCCAACTTTCATATCCTAAGTAATATTAATGATGACATCTAATTGTATTTCACAACCACCTTTCAAGTTCAAGAGACATAATTCACATTCCATACAAACTTGCATTTGAAAGAAAAACAGCATCATTGGTGTTTTCAACGATATGGTGAGTACCGGTAGAAGGGCAAGATGTGTAAAAACTTTGATGGGAATTATAACCTTGAATTTGTTTCCTGGTAAAAAGAAACACGCAAAATGTGGTTTACTGGAAGTGAAACCATGGACAGGCCTTTGCTTTGATAGTGATAGTGTTGGTTTAGTTGAGTAATCAGTTTTAATAACTCATCTTTTTGTTCACTTAATGGGCGGTTGTCTGAGGAGATACTGGCATACTTGACAGGTCTCTTAGCAACAGCATACATTCTGGAGAAAATGCCTCTTTGTAACTATGGCAATAGACATATGTTGATATGGTTACCAATGCATTTGCCGAAAATGAAATGCCTGTGATGATATTGTTTATACACTTCAAGTCAACAACCGAATAGCTCATTTAGCAGTCAGATTTAAAATGTACATACCGGTAGATCTTTATTATAATTGTGTTTTCTATCCAGACATAAATATTTTACAAATGTTGATTGTACAAGAAATTCTTTCTGATTTTGACTTTGTTTATATTTGTGTTGAATGAACAACGATATAAATGTATATCTACTGTACTGCCGCAGAACAACTTACAAGTAAGATATTGGCTGTAAATCATAATGCAAGTACTGAATTATTTTTCAACCTGAAAAAAGTACACTCATCCTAACACAGCTATAATTGTCAATGTGGATAACACTATATTCATGAAAAACAATCAGTGAAAGTTGTCAACTTTGAAGATTGCATATGAAACATTTGAACTGTACTCCAATGGATCAGAGGAGCTACATGTACGTGTGAATGTATTTCATATTGGATGGTTGGTAACATCTTCTGAGTAACAACATAGACAGATCAAAATGTTCATCATTCAATGTAGTAGTGATCTTTATTCTTTTCATAAATCTGCATGCAATGATTTGTGTTCTTCCAGTTCTAGCAAAGGGTTTCAAAGGCTTTTCATAGTGACATGTGACTTTTGTCTGTCCACACTTTGAGTCGATTAACTGGTCTATCATAATTGTTCATTAGAAACTCCAGATTGGGTCTTCCTTGCTGTTGGCAAGGCATCAAAGCTATAGTGTTCTATCTCTCTGTGATAGTTTAATCCAGATAACAATTAAAAGATCTAAACGCCCTTTTAATGAGATTTGACAATGTTACAGTAAATAGTGTAGTAAAGTTGACTGAGTCATATGCACGATATGATAAAAAGGCATTACCTGTATATGATATTACCTGTACTTTGTACAACTGTATTGAGTAGTGTATTTTCACATTGTGATTCTTTAAATAAATTGCATGTGCATTTTCAATGAATCCTTGTGACAATGCATTGTCTATGATGTAAGTGTCTTGCACTTCACAGAAAAAATTCTTTAAGCAGTATGTGTCAGCTATAATTAATAATTAACTTGAGAGCATTTGTGATGCCTGACAATTCTGAATGTTCTTGGTTACTTTCCTTGAAGTTGAAATAATGTTGATCAATATTTAAAGAATTATCTCTCATAGAACCAGTTTGATAGTGGTACATATGTGAAAATCTGGAAGGCTTTATGGAATCAAAGATATTGCAGTAAGTTCCTCAATGCATTTGGTCAAAATGTGTGATGAAAAATAATAAAGAGCATGCATAACTTATGGTGTATGATCTGGCAATCAACAGATCTAAATGTAAGTACTGTCTGCTTTGCTAATTTTAACATGTACATAAAAATTTGAAGAAATTAAATCTAAATGTTTCTAATTCATCATGTACAGTATCTAACATGATCTTGATCAGTGCAATATCTCAAGACCCACTGTCTTCAAATTCCTATCAATGACGAAACTATTTATATCCCAGTATGTACGGGTCAGGGACTCAGCTCTGTCCACTCAAGGGTTCAAAGGTCAAAAACAAATTGGCATCATAGTGTAAACTAATCCAGGTGGAACTATCACCTTATAATCCTATTTCAAAGGCCTGCCCTAAATGTTAACTGGAGTGTTTTCATCAAGCTAGGGGATGTCGGTGATGACACCGGCACAGCTATCAGAACTATCAGCCACTTAAGCATATTTATACAGATCATCTTTGCTGCAAAGAGTTTCAAGTTTCAGCACAGTACTGGTCACTAGGTGCACTTTCTGTCCATGTTTTCCATCTTTCTTTGCTTTACATGTAATCATTGTCATAATGTTGTCACTTTAGAATGAAAGAATTATCCATTTTCACATTTAACTGACAACTTGAAAAGCTGATAGAAATTTCCTTCCTTAGTAATAATTTTCCTTCTTCAGTATTCTACTGGATATGTATATAACAGCTTCTACGGAGCAATTATGATTGGGCAATTGAAGGTGTTCTGGCAAGGTGTAAGGTTTTCTAACAGGCACAGAAAATGTTTCACTTAGCATAGATGCATTCAGGAGATAAGATAGATAGGTTACAAACTTTTATCAATGGAGTGTGACTCATCAAAAAAAACAGCAAAAATTGGTCAAGTCATGAGTGATTTTCAAAAATACAAAAAAGTTTTAGGTCTGAAACTGCTTAAGGATATGTCATGTGCTACTAGAAACACACGACACGTTCTGAATAAATGACAACAGTTGCTTGAAGATACTATTACGCACATATTAGCATAAATACATGTCATAAAGTACCCAGATTTACCTTCAGGTTCTACTCTCCGTAAAGCCCTGACATCACTGATACACTGTATTATACATGTACCGTACAACTGCAATTCCAGCAGCATTGCTAGTACTCATCCATAAAATTTTCATGTACCTCTTACAACACATTTTACATCAACGAGAGTTTGTTTGAGGGTTAAGGGTCAACTCAACTGCCTGCATGCGTATTGTATAAATTTAACTTTCATCTCATAAAAACTTGAAAGGCTGTTTCTTTCTCTAAAGTGAACACAAAATGAAATTTATCATATTTTTTATTCAAGATAGGTGTTGCATGTACCTCTTGAGGCTTTCACTTATTACTGATGGATCAGACTTTTAGAGCAAACTGTTTAAAAAATTTTGCAGTCTAACCACACATTTCAAAAACACAAATCTAAAAATTGAACACAGTGAAGAGTTTAGGGCTTGCACAAGGAGCAAAATTCTGTCTACTCTGGATTCTACAAAAGTATGCCAAATCGTTGAAAATAAATTATCACATCATATCATGAAAGATTCTTTTGCCATCCCCATTGCGTCAAAAGATCTCTAATAGTCTATCACAACATAGAAATGATGTTCTGCATATAGAAACCGCAAGATAATAGCTTTAATTGATCCTCTTCAAGTCTGAATAAAGTCAACAAACTAAAATACACTGTTTACAGATTGTTACAGATTTCCCTAGCCTAGTTCAGATAAAGCTGGTTATCTAAACCCTCCAGGCAAAGCATGTTATGCAATCTTCAGTGCTTAAAAAACTGTTATCAATCTTTTGTTACTCAACTGACTGTAATAGACCCCCTAGAGTGATGTTGAAAAGTTCATCTTCCATAATTGATATCAACACAGCTTTACACTGCACATCCTATGCAGTAATTAATTATTTAATACCAGTAATTGTGAACTCCTTAGGGCAACCATATGTTGATGTATTCAGGATCACTGGAGTGACAGTGATACATCTAAGAAATACCGTATACTCCTTACTACATTATTATTACTATGTTATTATCATTTTTTTACTCCCACCCTTTAATTCTATCATCATTAAAAAATGTGACTGTATTATAAATTGATGTTGTTTGTCCTTTGTACTATAAATGTACATTCAATCAAAATGCTGTACAGTGTTGCCAAAAGTCTGCAACAAATAGGAACTGGTACAGTAGGGAAAGAAAAGGAATCTTGCAACTGTTCACATTTCTAAACATGTAATTGTAGAGTAAATATACCAGTATTCTTAGAGGACAAGGCAGCACTGAAACACAGCAAAACCTACAAACCAATGTGACCAATCAGCACCTTTGACCTTCCAGACACTGTTGTGGTATATGCTTCACTGATCACGTATCTCTGAGATGACCCTCAATGCAACCTAGATGAGTCTGATGCTACTTGACTGCAGAATGGTTGTGAGTTGTCACTTCAGCGGTAAATGCTGTCATACACAGACACTGCAATCACCAGTTATTCACTATTGAAACCATTAAGGATTAATCAGTAAAGAGATTTCCCTAGCCTATTTCAGATATATAGGTCCTACGGGAATGAGTGACAACGACAATTCAATGAAACATTCCTTTGATGTAATTTGCAGTTTCAGCATAATATTAATGTTTAAACTATAATTTGCAATTTAATGGATTTGGTTAATGACTGCCGACATTATCAGTGCTGACAGATTTTTTACGACTTTCATTGAATCTATGCCTTGCCATCAATCAGAGAATTGATTTTACGCATTTTGTTTCAATATGGAAGATGAAAATTTATGAGTACTTTTGAACACATACATGTAATAATGAATGAGCTACAGGTACAAAAGAATTTACACATTTAACTTTGATGTAAGCAGCCTTTGTTTGGTTTGATAAACAGTAACATTAAATGTGTTTGATTTATGGTCATAGCAGACCATGGTGTGGTCTTATAAAATATCCGGGAAGTCATCTACAATTGACACATTCCCGGTATGTACCGGTATGTACGTGCTTGGTGATAAAGCCGTTACTATGGTATGTATACAGGTACTTAATAGTAATGTGTGTAAAAGTGTACACATGTACATGAAAGTTATTTAAGAAACAGTACTAGGGTTATACCACTTCAGTGGTTGCTAGGTTACAATACTTGTATGAAAAGTGGAAGTTGTTAAGTATCTAGCTCCATATGTATGCATCAGAATACAAAGTCAAAAATACTTTGTAATAGCTCATTTCTAAATTTAGGTAGAATTGGGGACACATTTTGGGAACTCTTAAACTTTTACAATATCCTTTTCACCTACCACTTGTGCAGGCTAATTTTAGTCAAAGATTTTATAGAGTAATTTTTTATTGGCTCAGGTTTTTGAAAGTCTGGAATTTTATTTTGGAACTACCTTGTACAGCTCTGGCACTGTAGGGATATTGTCATGTATATAAAGGCGGAGCCTCCCTTTAAAAGGACGCCTAGCTATGGCGGCGTTCATTGTGTAAGTGGACACCAAACAGGCAACATGCAGGCACATGCTCCAGAAAATGCAACTTTTTAGTTTTCCCCGGCCGCAAAAACACAGACAGACTGCCCAGCGGTCAGCGCGAAGATGCTGCTGATCGAACTCTGTGGTTATATTCAAAGTCTAACGCGACTGGAAGACAATTTTTTAGGAAATTCGAGCGTTTGTGGTTGGGAATCAATGACCGTTGGCGATTTGAACTGACCGTCAATCAAAAGCTTGCATAAACTCTGTTTGCAGGATTAGCAAAATGTGACAAAAGGTTGAGATCAGTTTGTGTAATCAATGGTATAGAAATCAAACATCGTACTGGCCAAGTGTTTGAATGGGAGGAGAACTCCACTAATGCGAGAACCTGGGATTGAAAAGTGCCACTTTTATGATACCATAAGCCAGAATGACATGACTAAATGATCAAACTGTTGTCAGCTTTTTAAACTTTTTTTTTTTAAATGTTTGCAGTAAGATTAGCTCAAATCTCATTGGTTTGAAGTCAGTGACCTCATAGGTCAAGGCATTCTCTAAACCAATCAATATAGCACTTTTATAGTCACAATGTCAATAGAAGAAAGGGATTCCCCAACAAGCCAGTAAACACTATCATGGACCAATAACATTGATCTTAAAAAGGTAATGACTTTGTATTATTCCCTTTCCTTATTTAACTTTTTGTTTTGGGCCATTTAATTGTACCAAGATGCTTACAGAAATACTGAAATGCCATATTATAGCTTTGCTTCTGATTTTCATGAGAGTGGAAAAAAAAATTGAGTTTTGTTAGTATCAAGAAACTTTTCAATACTGATTTATAGGAGACAATGGTGACAACAGAAAAATAACTCTTTATTACTGAATATTGCAGGTATTGTTGGGATTCTTCAAATTCCAGTAGCACTCATCTATATGCTGAATATTCACTGATTTAATTTGGCATGTATCGGTATTTGATATTGTATTGGGAAAATACTTTCATGTTTCAACAGGAATCCTTTCAACATTTTTGCAAAAGAGAGTCAGGAATAATAATTCAGGCATTTGTTACTAACATGTTTGTTAAACATACTCAAAACCGAGATATATCAAGTAAAAGTGATTTGTGTTAGAAAAGTACAAAAACTCACTGCTGTGATAGTAACCAGTAATGTAAAATTATGTATTTTGCCTTTTGGCTTGGAGTACTAGCTAGAGTTTACCGAAACTACATATGGAAATGTCACAAGTCATCTAGTCAGTATGTTGACAGGAAAACAAAACCGGTAATTTTTAAGTGTTTACACAAGTCTTCCTATACCTCTACATCAACCTCTACAGTGCACAGTTACAGTCCAGATTTATTGATTTGTCATGACATCAAGAATGCTCAATACCTTGAAGTTTTTCTGTGTCTGGATGTGTGTTTGAATACTGTAAACAAGCTTAAAACAGTCAACAAATTACTATTTTGACAGTTAGCCAATTGCAACTGTATTATATTGGATTGACACATTCACTGAAATTACACAAAACTATGGAAGGAGCTATAGATGAGGTTGGAAAAATTTATGTAAGTTGTGCATACTCTAAAATTGCTCAATAATGAAAGAATAGTTTTCGTATTTGATTCTCACAATGTGATGAATGGGAGGATATGTAAGACAAATAGAAATACTGAAGAGAAATAGGACTAAAAAGGAATGAGGATGTATTTGATTGAGAAAACTTGGCAGGCAATCGGGAGAAATTCTCAGGTATATATGTCAATTCAAAAAAGTTGTATGGCAGTATCGTTATCAATTTTGGAACAAAAACTGCATGTATTGTAAGATTGTGCATTTTTGCTATCAAGATGGTCATTCAGTGATATATTTCTGAATGTATGAAGAATTCTATTAACTTCTCACGCTCACCTATGGTGAGTGCTCCCTAACATACCAAAACAGTGAATATACATTTAAGGTGTTATGCCAACAGATGTTATGTAACAATTTGTAATTATAAATAACGGCAAAGATTTGACTCCAGTTCCTTTATCTACCACACCACTACTTTTAACAAAGTCTGCCTAAAACACTCTACCACTCTTTGGCGTGAAGTTATTGTTTAAAAAAGAAAGAAGTACTTATTCCATAACAAAATCTACCTGACTAGTTATTGTATTAATGGAAAGCTGCAAACATTATTTCAGCACAGTTGCTCTATCCCACTTTTCAGAGAGTTGCCAATTTTTTGTTTCTAAATTTTGTGTCTTACTGTTGGAGATTCCTTATCACAGTCTGCAGTACAGTAGTGTTAACTTAGATTCCCAGTGAGACTCAAATGCATGAAACCTAAAATCAAAACTGCAAATATGAAAGTGATTTCTTCCATTTTGGTCACAATTTGGAGAAATACAGAGACAAACAAACATACACTGACAGTAAAATACTGCGCACTGTGTATACAGCAAGTTCCCTTTCAACAAAGTTGGCTAGGGAAATGGTTGCAAGCACATGTTCGTCGGATACTACCACGGTCCTCCACAGGAGGGACCATGGTACTACAAATATCAAGTCGCTTTGTCTTTTGGTAAGCACTTCTACAGATTCACATAAATGTGTTGAATGCGTCAATATTTGCACTGTGCACATGGGCCAATACAATAAATACTGAAACACTATGTTGCTGCAATAATGTGTTTAAGAATTCTGACAATGCCATCCGACTGGAAACAGTTACAGATCTGTACCATGCATGAGAAATAAGGCCATAATGATAAAACAATACTTGCTTTTACCGGTAAATCAATTCAATTAACAATAACACCAATATCTTCCTTGTATAAAAACGCTGAAAAAATAATTCCACTTGATTTACAAAAAAACATGTGTACAACTGTGATGTTATTCTAAAATGTATCAGCTTCATTGCCTGAAACATGTCCTTTGTTAGAAAACTGAGATAGTTTTGACACTTTCACATTTATGATCACACTTTCTATTCTCCAAACATTTACAAGTCTGGGCTTGAAGAGTTGAAGAAATATCAGAACATGCAATATCATGAGTATGGAATACAGACATACTGTAAACTTTGAACAGTGTTTTTTTGAATCCAGTTACTGTAAAAGTGATGACTTTTGCTATTTTGACATTGATCAACCATATTAAGCAAAGCATACAGAACTACAAAGGCAACATATGTGACCTTAAATTCCCGAAAATCCCACGCCTGCATCTCAGTAGAAGAACAAATTAAATTCTATTGATAGTTATGAATGATAAGCTTAGTTTTCGATAGTATTAAAAATATTTTGTAAATACATGTATCCATATTGGCTACGTGGGGGTCGAAACATTTTGTGGAAAAGTTCTCAAACGAGATGAAACTGTTTTCTTCATGTTTCACCTGAAGACCAACGAGGCGGTCTTGCAAGTAGATTTGGACGTGCTGTCCTGGAATTGCGATCTTCAGATTTTCTGAACAGACGCCGAACAAGAATGACTATAATTTACAAATGTACGTACTATGCCATGGCGGTAGAGGCGAGATTAGCCCTGCGTACGATGATGTGTGTTCCCGATGTTATACGGCCTCCCACCAGCCGTACACCGCAGCGAACACGTAGCATTGTACTCAGGGCTAAGGCTTGCTGCGGATCCGTAGCCCTACAGCTCCCTTTGCTGGTTGTGTTGGGGGAGTGGGCCCCACTCCCCGGCACAACCAGCAAAGAGAGTTGTAGGGCTACGGATCCGCAGCAAGGCTAAGGCGAGATGACCTTTTGTAGATTAATTCATGAGGATCCCTTGGGGAGACTTCTGTCATTGTAATTGAAAACTTCACTGGATCTTACGCAAGTCTTTGAGACTGCAGGGCAGAATTCAATGGACAAGTTAACTTTAAACGTCTAGCGTCTTATTATTTGTTGTGACTGACTGACAGACTGACTGAGTGGTGTAAATGTATTCGGAAACATTGAGTGCTATACGTAGTGCGTTCATCGGGTCATCGATTGATTTCAGCGCGCCGCTTCTTTTGACTGAACTTCTACGAAACGACGCATTAAAATAGCCCCATTGAAAGCGACTAGTTTCGATAGACTACCTTGAAGCTGAGTGAATTAAATATGACGATTCTTCATACAGCACAGCTGGAGGCGTAACTGTAATATGAGATACTTCACCGGCCGCTTGGTTCATCGACTGTGATGCAACAATGTTATCGAAACAATAGTGGGGACTGGCTTACCTTTCTCCGTGATCGGTCTACTACCCGCCGCACTTTCTGTATCATTGGACATCGTTACTGTTCCTTGAACTACTCAATGGAGTAAACACAATGTTCGGTTGTTGAACGTTCAGAAGGTAATGATATATTGGAGATTCTCAGTTTTCTGTATTCCAAAATGACGCTCACCCTTCTCGCACTCTCCCGCGGGCGGTAGTACAAATGACCAAATTTGGCGACTGCGTCCCGGTTTTACCATGCCAGATAATTCCAAAACCAGGGCAGCAATCTTGTATTAATGGTATGGCGGGGTTGGGCTCGTGTCAAGAGACTTTGAACCGTAGCAGACTAGTCACGCTGGTGGACAGTTCGTATCATCCCCATAGGTATGTTTACAGACTGGATATAGTTTACGAAAAGGACTCCCTAGCTTCCTTACTTTATACGAACGCCGACTTACTCAGGCTTGCTCACATTAATATAAGAAAATTGGCTAGGTCACATCTTGAAATTCCAGATTCACTTCTACGGAAGTTATAACAGCTTTATCTGTTTTACGATGCGAAAAGACTTGTTTCGCAAAGTAAGTCAATGTACACGAAATTGCCCTAGCAAACCCTAAGTTCGGCCCAATTACGTACGATACTCCATATAATTGGGCCAAAGTAATTAGCCTAAATTCTCTGTTGTGCGTCCCCACCCGTTTAGGTTTTTAAGGTTTTCATCAAAAACACACACAGTGTATTTGAATAGGAAATTTTAGGACATGACCGATTAGCTTTTCAGAACTAATATTTTGTTACAACTTTTTTATTTGCTGAAATCAAATTACATTGTGTTAATTTTCTTGTGTGTTTTTCAGCCGCTTAGGACGCGTACCTTTTCCCATTTAGAGTGGACGCAAAACAAAAAATTTCATTACTTTGGCCTAGGCCTAAATGTTGGCCTAATAAAACTACATGTTACATGTAAAATGCATAATATTTTGAGGCATAGGGCCCTTAAAGAGTGCTCAACCAACGAGGACCTCAGAAAATATTTTCTATATCTTGCAGTGTATATTTTTTCCTATTTTGTTGTTTGTGTTGAGTTGTTCATGGTATAAATGATTTTATTGTTTCTTTTTCATCGTTTCAACGTTATTGTTGAGAGCATATATGTCAAAATGTACTTAAGTACATGTTGTTTGGCTACTTAAACACATGCCATACACTTTGCGTTTAACGGTATTCGGTGTATAACGATATAACGTACGATATATTTGGATTGACAGACAACACATGTAAATATACACTGCAATACAAAGTATTTTATAGCTATGCAGGGCTGTACCAATGAATCATGCTGCCACCAAATGTGCGGAATTAAGTGTTCGATAATCTTTTCTCCGAGACAGTCGCGAATAGGAAATATTTCAAGCAAATTCAAAGAGTTTGGAAACAACGAATCCAACCTAGGCATTTTAGTTAAGGTGTTTACTTTCAATCTCTTCGTACATTTGCATGAAATTTCGCCCGACTAGTGCTGAGAAGTACGTGCCTGTCTTCCACTAAGCCTAAAACTGCAAAAGTCACGTACCTTTAATTCACTAGCCTAACTGAGATGTCGAATGCAGGAAAATTGAAGGAGATAAAAATGTAAAAAACATTACATACTGATATTACAAAACAAATATTCTCAAAAGACTGGGAAGTGAAAACTGCCTTACGATACGACAGGAAGGTGAGTTATTTGGTCGAGGACTTAACCTTTGAACATTTTCATTATCTTTCACAGTTGTTGACGGAAAACAATTTAGACTAAAAGAAAGACATTTTTCATGTGTTATCGTTACATAAAACCAGGAATTGCCTCAAATGTGTGAAACGTGCCGGTGCATTTGGGGATGAAGGTGAGATAATGCGGGCGATCATAAAATTAAGACTGTAGTGTAAGCTTAGTGATCATCGGTTATATTTGCAAAATTTGAACATGACACATTCCACTCTGTACATTCTTATCAAGTGCATTTTGACTATCATGGCCTATTTTAACTTCAGTTTGTCTCTGATCCAGCAACTGAGTTCAGATTAAGGACAAGGATCTATTCATATTCTTCATAAATTATCGGTGGTACTAGTAGTATGCGATTAGTGGCCCAGGATGGTTCGACGAAGAAATGATTAACCAACCTTCTGATATATCACCTTGAATGGAATAATTGTTGGCTCTTTGTTCCTGTCATGTTACTTTTTCTTTCAGGAGAATATTTGAGAACTTTTTCTACATTCCCTATGACCTTCATATGTCGTTCATTTTTAGTTGCTAGGCGACTGTATAAGCTATCGAGCTGCTTTCAAGGCATCTGTCGATAGATAAATCTATGAATATTTTTTACAGATTAAATGGTAAAGTACACATGTACCGGCATGAGTGTAAACTCGTCGGTGTAAAGATGACTCCTTTTACCCTTACCCGGCGCATATTCCATGTAAAATGAGTGACAACAAGAAATCCAGTGGTGTCTTTCAGTATCTATACTCATGCCAATTCTCAGTGAACTTGCTGCTGACGACTTTTTTGTGATGAAGAGCGCCCTCTTCTGTTCAATTCAAAAACTCCTGCCATTCCCCCTACCATTGGTGTGAAGCGTTATCGACCAGGAGGGTGGTACGGGCCTTGAAACTGGAAATATTTGACTTTTGTTCAAACTTTCCTACAGCCATCAATTTTTAATCTCAGATTAAAAATCGATGGCTTGGGGCAAAAGGGATGTAACTAATTCTTCCAACGAACTAGAGCTTGTTAATCACGGAAGGACTGGGCAAAAGTTGACGAAAGTTAGTGTAGATTGAATATACAATGATAAAACAGTGATGAGGATTTACAATTTCGTATAAGCTAATTTTTAATTTGCATAGTTAACAATCTGTATCCTTAAGGGATTTAAATTTTGATTAACCGACCCCAAATGAAAAACTTTGCAATGTACATTTAAAATAAAATGATATTAATGATATTTAATTGCAGTTCACAACAATAGCTTCACTGTCTAATTCTGAAAACGGTTGTACCCAACAATAAACAACAGTGATAAAAGAGCAAACATACAAAAAGCACTAAAAGATTATCTATGCATTACGTTTCTTGGCGTTGAAGTGAAGTAAAATTTAGAATGCTCCTCTGCACACAGAAGTTGCTATTACTTCAGACAAATTTAAGTTGAAAGATGATTCTCATAGACTTATTGTACGCAACTCACATTGTATTGATCTGTTTTGCTCTATAATCACTCCAGATATTTAGGCAAAACACACTGTATATGAAAGCTCTGAAAGGAATATTTTTTAACGTCATACGAATAGTGACTGAAGTTACGGATGATAGTTTGCCCTGGTATACATGCACTTCAGCTGTCTCTTGATATCATTGTCACCTCCAGTAGACGACATTATGTAGTCCAAATACCTTTTTATTTTTACAAACGTGAGCAACTCTCCATAGAGGTACACTTTCGGGTTACTTACTAATTTCTAAGACTTTGGCAAAAGGTACATACATTCAGATTTAGTAGAGTGGAAGAGAATATCGTGATCATTTCCATACAGTTCGCACATTTTCATCAATTTTCTGAGTGACTTTGACTGAAGGGTAAATCAATACAATATCATCTGCATAGAGCAAATGGTTATCTGGCAGCCAATACCTGAACCTAGCAAAATGTAACTGAGATCGTCTACATAGACTGCGAACAGCCTTCGGCAAAGAATACTTGGGCATAGACATGGTTATACCAGCAGTCCTCCCTAGTTCAGTGATCTATTGTATATTCTTAATCAGCCGTTAGGGGTACACAAAATAAGAACTACTTTGTTTGCTTGCTCCTTGCAGAAATTGAGATCTTTACTGTCAAGAGTTCAAACGATGAATATCAACCAAAATAGCCCTGATTATAGTTTAGTCCAAATTATTATCAATATTAGCAATTACCGGCTGTTTAAGCCAGTAAGGACAGAACTCTTGAACAGCACGTGACAAGCGTTTATTTTTTTCATGTACCTTTTGCAAACAAAGGGATTGACCAAATAAACATCAGCAATATTTTGCATGATAAGAAAGTTGTGGAAAAAATACCTCCATATTTCAAATTTCAAGAACCACCTATAGTTTCCTACTCATACACAAAAACCATGGGTAGGAAACTTTTTAACTATAACAATGTCTTGAAAAATTTCAACTTTCCTTGAAACAACAGCAGAACTTGCAATTGCTTGTCATCCCCCTTTTGCTATAAACCACTTGGTCACATAATAACTGGTGACCTGACCATCATTACCAGCAGTAAACTTCGGCAACTCTTTCAATATGGCCCAAAATATCGAGAGTCACAAAATATTAATTGGAAATTTAATTTCAGAATTATCATGGATGCCGCCGAAAAATATGCAAGACAGTGGGCTGCAGTTGAGAAAGTTGATGTGGAATGCCTCTCTGACTGGCTGAGCAAAGTCAGAGATAAATTAAAATCACGTATTTCACATCTCCGTTCATCTGTGCTCAATGAATTTTGCATTCCTTTGAGAGAAAAGGACAAAAAACTGCAATGTTGTATTGGATACCTAAACTGCACAAGA
>LD353293.1:144241-161739 GCA_001465055.1 Ptychodera flava
AGAGAGAGAGAGAGAGAGAGAGAGAGAGAGAGAGAGAGAGAGAGAGAAAGATAGATAGATAGATAGGTAGATAGATAATTGTGTGTTTTATAGAAATTGTTGTCTTTAAGTTGTAAGATAGGAACTGAAAAGTGTCAATTCTACAGTTTGAATACAGCATTTTGAATGAGATGTGAATGTGTTCCACACTTTCTATGCATAAGCAGATGTCCAGAACTGTTGTAAGAAAAGTATTATTGATAAATATTTGTGTCTGTTGCTTTCCAATACTGAGTTCTCATAGAGAAAACAGAAAGTATGACGACCATGTCATGCTTTTCATATGAACTGCACATTTCACAATGATTAGTACACTTTACAAAACAGACTTAGAGTTGCATACATCAAGGCATTTCTGACATATATCTCTGATACATTAAAGTACTGCGCCCGAAAGGCACGCCGAAATATATTAAACATTCAGATATCTCTGATACATATGTCTGATATATGAAAGTTATGCAGCTGAAGGGCATGTTGGAAAATATGTCTGACATTTTAAGGTAATGCGCCCGAAGGGTGCGCCGAAAAAATTTAAAGGTGCAGATATCTGTGAATTTAAGCATGGGGTGCAGGATGTTGCACGCCACGATAAATTTTTGAAATTCACGGTCTGTTCCTGTGTAAACCATAAAAATGTCATCTCTGAAACGTTAATACACAGACTGAAGCTCGAAGGAATTTTTGATCACAGTGAAGATAAAAATAAAATTGTCTCCGTTTCATTGGATGTGATGTCAGCTTTTTCTGATGTGGCTGGTGAGCCCATGCTGTATCCACATATTTGTTTGTAGTACTCGTCTTTGAATTCAAATATATTGTGTTTCAGAATAAGCGGCAGTATAGTTTTCATGTACCTTGTTGGTAGTTTTCGGATATCGTATGCATTGCCTAGTATAATTTCAGCGTCCAGTGCTATAGTTACTGCGTTTACGGCTTCATTTTGCGGCATGTTTGTGTAAATAGATATCACGTCTAGAGCTACCAGAAACGAGTTTTCTGGTGTTTTTATTGATTCGAGCTTGTTAATGAAGTCTTCTGTGTCCTTGACGTATGCTGTTGCCTTTGGACGATTGGATTATAAAATATCTAGAAACTAAAAGATTTGGTTTGTAGGGTAAGAGCCGCCACTAATAATCGGATGTCCGATAAACAATGTTCCTTCCACTGGGATTTTGTGTATTTTTGGTAGAATATACCATCGTGGTGTGCGTTTGTTTGGTTTTAGGATTGAGGAAGCTGAAAGTCGCCTCGTAATTTTAATGATTTCGTTAAGTAAATGTACCGAACGGTTATGTCGCCCTGTGTTATTTTACAGTAAAAGTTTGTATTTTGCAGCCGTCTATTATCTTCTTTAATGTACTATTTCTTATTCACAATTGCTATGCCTCTTCCTTTATCGAAAGGCTTAATGGTGATTTGTTTGTTTTTTGATATTATTCAGAGCTTTTTTTTCTGCTCGAGGCATGTTGTTTCTGGTGTAGGTTTTAAACAACATTTCTGCAGAATCTTAGAGCGAAATTTCAAAAAGTAGAGAGAATTTCCAAACAGTAGAGACAAATTTCAAACAGCGCGGAGAATTTTAAACAGTAGAGAGAAATTTCCATCGGCTTGGAGAATTTCCAATAGCGCGAAGAATTTCCAACAGAGAGGAGATAAATTTCGATTCACAAATCACAAACGTGTTTCGTGATATTAGCCTGAAAATCGCAATTGAGAAAAACCAAAAAGTAACAGACTTCTATAACAGGAAACGTCACATCACGTTGTTAAACCCCCATTCAGCCAAAACCGGCAAAAAATGTCTTCAACTTGTTGACAAACACTTTCCAAAGGGGTATAAACTTAACAAGATGTTCAACAGAAACACAATTAAAGTGTATGAAGGATATGACAAGTATTATAAAATCGCATAATAAGAGGGTTATTGCCAGAGATAACCGTGAGGATCAACAAGCAGACTCTTATTTCCGGGTCAAGTCTACATGTCCCTTGAAGGGTAACTGTAAAGTTACAGGCGTGGTTTACAACGCCAAAGTATCAACGGAGGACAACACAGAGAGAATTTACATCGGCCTCACTGATAACACCTTCCTTCAAGACCCGCTTCACTAACCACATGCAAACATTCCGTAACGAGAAATATAAGAACAATACTGAGTTCTCAAAGTATGTATGAGACTTGAAAAGTAAGGACCAAGTCCTTGACATTTCTTTGTCAATTATTGACAAAGCAGCGAGCTACTCAAACATACTCAAACAATGCCGACAAATCTACGTTGTTGAACAAACGCTCTGAGTTGGTTTCCAAATGTCGACATCAACACAAATATTATTTATTTCCCACAGAAAATACAAACATCAATTTCTGCAGATCAACACCCAATAACACAAGATTCTGAAATCACAAAAATTACACTGATCAGAATACACAAATAACAGCCAAATACAGTGCTCAGTTAACATCCAATTAAATGCGACCAGAAAGAAAACTAACCAATCAACATAAAGGCGGAAAGAAGAGCCAGCAACACGCTCAATACAAACAAGATAACAAAAACGTAACGGTAAGTATTTCATGTCAAGAGACACCAACGGTAACCCCAGTCTCCCTCCCACAACGCATAGGGCATATGACTACACGAAGACGAACAGTAAAAGACCTGCACTGGAGATGGAAGACGTCCTGAACATAGGTGAGTGCACGGTCACCTGTGGTCTGTTCCTGCTTGCCATGGACGTGTGTACGTGTGCCTGAGAAGAAGACGGACATATGTGCACACGTCTGTGTGGCGCAAAGACGCGGAGCGGAGTGGACCTCGTGTGACTGTAGTGAGTGAAAATCAGCAAGACAAGATTCTAAGCCGTACAATAAATCGAAAAGAAACCACAGAACATTCAAGCAACAGTTAACGTTGTGAATATAACAACGTAAATAAATGGATACAACGTGGGCCAAACAAGGATCACAATATCAAACGGCCTTTTTAAGGCCAACACAAACTCAAAAGGGAGAGTTACCGTATCAACACTGTGCCATGCCTCAACACAATAAATGTACACTAAAATTACACATAAAATAAAAATAATTAATACGGGAGGTAACACCATAAGCCGGCACAGAAACAGAGAACAAATTAGGCATATGACGTCAACAAATATGTTGGATTACACGAGCACAAACCAAAATGATCATCAATACACAAAGCAGCCTCCAATTCATCTGAATTTCCCCTTCCAAAACACAGAATAGAATACATCTCACGTCGAAGGCATGGCATGAAGAACACTATGAGAAAAAGGTGAGATACCAATCCAACCGTGAGATAAAGGAAGCTGAATGACATTGTATACACTAATGATTACATAATAAGGAAGCGTCGAAATAACTCGTCAACCAATGATTTCAAACAAAGTTTGCGACTGACAACTTATAACACAGAAAAAATACAACATTTTGACAGAAACTCACAACATTAAACATGTTGAAGACCACATATATCTATTTATTTGAATACAACTGAACAAATTTCGACATCCTAGCTTCCAGAATGAAAGAACAATCTTTCAGTGGGACAACATAGGAATACATACAATCTTCCATTATACCACAGAATTTATCCGCGTAAGATGAACTTGAGGCGACTGATGAAGAAAATCTGGCAAACTTTTGAAACATAGCGTTAAAGGATCGTAGTGTCGTACGCACTCTCTCCGCAATGGAGCACAGTCTGCACTGACACGCAGAATACAGCTGTGCCTCGCTGTGCCTAATCGGTTCTATACACAAGACAGTACTAGTGAAACAAAAAATACACACTACTATACATTAAACGCAAATCACCAATATATGAACGTTTTGTGGAGTTGTTTCCCTTTACTAACTATGTGATTTGATTACAAATATTATATATATATATATATATATATATATATATATATATATATATATATATATATATAATATGTGCATAAACTTGATCGGGTAACTTGGAATAAAGGGCAGGTTGAAAGAATATCCTTAGCCACATAATTTCAACGTCAAAGAATCCCAAATCATTAATAAATGGTTAAGCACAGATACTGACGAACAATACATTTTACTGGATGTAATAAACTGTTTTCCAGACACAAAAACGTTTCGACTTGCTCACCACAATTTCCATCTGGTTGTTCAATATTACAGAATTCCCAACGGACAGAAGAATCTGCTGTGTAGCACCAAGTACTGTTCTCTCCGTCAGGGTTACGACAGTAGTTATGTTCTCCTAGGCCGGTGTTTGGATAATTCTCTGGGGTTCGTGAATGAGAATGCGGACTCTGTTCTGTCCATTCTTGACATGTATTCCCATTAACAGTCATCGAAACAGTGCCACGATAATCGTTCCCGTCAACAGCGTGATAGCATTCACTGGCTGATAATAACACAAAAATTAACAATATTTAAACAGCAATGTACATCCTCCCGGCCCACAATGAACAACAGTAGACTTTGCACGTCATAATGAACGACGCGAAGCCGAGTATTATTATTGAGTGCACCGTTTGCTCGAGTCCATTTGGGGCCGGGAGAAATACATTATTCCTATTATTCAATAGTTTTGGCATTGCCAGTGAATTTGTAGATGTAGAAAACGAATAGAAGACGATTGTAAAATAAGTTTGAATGTCGTGAGGATCGTCCGTTATGATCGGCCCTGAATCTCTATACTGTATACATTCACACGTCACACACTGCACCGTACACATACGTTCATTACATAGACAAAAAAATGAGCAACACGTTCGTGGTTCGATTTGGAAATTAAACAAAAACACAATTGGAACTAATTTGGGATAATTGGATGACGAAGTAATGTCTGTTTGATCTGCATATATAAGCTCATCTGTTTTTCTTCTTAAGTTATACGCTTGTTTCTCTGAGTAAATTGTAATATTGCAACATTAAGCTTTAGAGCATCTAACACTTTTGAGAAATTTGAAAAATATGAAAATTCAACTATCCCAAATTAGTTCCAATCGTGTTCAAAACAGTGTATTTTCAAATACATAGAAAATAAATATCACCCCTACTGTCATTCAATGTCATTCAAGAAACTTAAAACACGTGATTTGCCAGTTGTAGTTCTACTGTATGGACAATTCTCATTGCTAAAATTTATCAAAAGTGTTAGATGCCCTATTGCTGAAAGCTACAATATTACGAATAACCCATAAACAACATGTGTATTGCAGAAAAAAAAGAAAAGCATATGAGCTTTCATTTGCAGATTAAAGCAACATTACTGCCGTATCCAATTATCCCAAATAAGTTTCTATTGTGTTACCATAAAAGTGTAAATAATTATTTCCGTTTCTCACCTATAATTTTTGCAATGACGGGCCTTAATTTCACATAATCACAAAACCGTGAACTACGTGCAGTAGACGGCGCACCTGTGACTGTCCTATACTTTACTTTTTTGCTGATAATAGCTTAAGGTGAAGTACTACGAATTACGTCAAAATTAGTTTGTGGTGTCATTTTCTTGAAACTTTGCACAGATATTCTTGGAAGTTGTGCAAGTGCAAAAATGAAATAAAAAATGGGGGTCACCACGCTCGTTTCCATGGAAACGGACGTTAAAATGGCGTCGTTAGAAATAAATGAAAATGATATAATTCATTTAAACTAAAGAAAGCAATTATAAAAAGCTTAGCAAATGAGTTAATTTTAATAAATACCAAGACTTAAGATCCCTATCTATCGAATGTATAATTTTCATGATGTTTGTAAAGAAATTTTAACATAAGTATCGATTACAAAATGACGATATCGAAATTAAATCACTACATAATTTTCGAACTTTCTTCCTGTCGCTTTGAATGGTGTCATTTTGACCAAACTTGGCGAATACAATCCTGACATAATACCATTTAGTTTACACTTTTAATAAAAGAGTGTCACCACGCTACTTTTTTACAATATCTCCAGGTGAATTGGTAATATGCGCCATGTAAATGGGAGAGAAATGTTAATTTTTCGCTCATATTGAATAAAAACAAGCTTCCTAGGGGGTCAAAATATGACAAGGTTATAGGTAACATATATTTATAAGAGACTGGGTCAAAAAATTAGGTAAAAGCGCAATTTCAACAATGACAGGTGATGTTAAATACATGCGCTTCAAAATAACCCATTTGCGGCAGGCTGGAGTAAAATTAGCGCAGACACGTTCTAAACCGCGTGCGCGTCCGATTTCGTCGCCCTTTACCTTAAAGTGTATGTCCTGCATAAACTCAAAGTTAATTGTGCTTAAAATGAGCCATGCTATATGATTTTGCCATTCCTACTTTATCAAATAAATGCATCACCCCAAGCAAACGACGCGGTTAAATATTATAAAAATGCAATATGTTGTGCGACTTTGAAGTTGGCTGCCATTCGGGTCGTTTTGGAATTCGCGGGCATTGCCACCGGAAATGACGTAACTAATAGAACGTACGAGTGAGTGTGTTCACCTCGGCCATAGCAAAGGCTTACCGCTGTGGCTTCAACATGGTGAGAAGTTACGCTTTTGGTGGCTGAAGTAACCGCAGCCATTGCCAGTTTATTGCATTTTAGGATGCTGTATTAACCGCATTTGCCAAAATTACAAGAAAGAGTCGGAAAAGAGACATTCAGACAAGCGTATTCTGCGGTGCACATTTTCGAGCGCCGTGACTTCGCGTCGAATAAGCACGGTTTGGAAGCCAGGTGTACGGTAAGATAGCTTTAATTCCTGGAGTTACTACATCGATTATGTAATCCCAATGCCGTACCAGTACGAATATTGTCACCAGAAAGCGTTCGCATGTTTCATCATCAACTGTGGACAAGAGAGAGAACAGCAGCAAGACTGCGACAGGTTGCCCAGAACATGTCAAGGGGATGCGGGGGCCCGCTGAGAAGTATGGCCGTGTTTACAGCCACCAAGACTGAACGCCGATTCAGCTTCTTTACGAAAGTGATTGTAAAAAAAAAAATACAAGTAATACATCTCATGTATGTGTGACTCTATAATTAGTAACGTTAGGAGATATCTAACTTATTCCTAAAAAGTTTACGTAGTGATTGACTGACTCTTTGCGAGACTGATCGATAGGTTGTGTATAATACAACACGGCGCTGCCAGTAACAGTAACACAACGTGTAACGAAGTTTCATACTGTTGACAAAGCAGTCGCGTTGTCGTCATCTGTTCCCTTCTGCTCGACTAAGTCTTCCCTAAAATATTTTAGCTTTTTTTGAGATTTTCGCATTCATGAAACAATGAACACTGTGCTTTATATCGCTGACACTTAATCAAGAAACAAACCTGCGGAAGCGTAGCTGATCACTCCGTCACAGAAATGGCCAGCTGAGCCGCCCGGCCTCGGGTGCCAGTCTGCCCGATATTTACATCATGTCAATTTTAATTTATCTCTTCCCGAGAATTTTGCTAGACATGTCTTCACGGTCACATATTTTTAAAAGTGCCAATGTTCATGTTAGGTTTCATAACGCCAAAATGAAGATTTTGCGCGGAGAATACTACTTTGGTGTTTATGCTAACATGAGCCTCAGCCTGTTCCACTTCCAGCTGTTGATAGGAAAGATGTGTGTTATAATAAACGGTGGACAATTTTCAATTTGATCTCTACTACATTTATCTACAAGCGTCATGGTGTATTATGACAGAACCCCATGGCCGGCGAGTGCAAGCGCGCCGTACTAGCGGTATTTGCACTCGTGCTGCGGTGTATTCGGCTGTCCTTTCACTCTCTTCGCTCGTGAAAGGACTGCGCCGAATACACCGCAGCACGAGTGCAAATACCGCTAGTACGGCGCACTTGCACTCACCGGCCATGGGGTTCTGTTATTATTACATATGTTCTATCTTTTATTTGCATCATTTATCGAGAGAATCGACGATTAGTCGTGCGCACTACTTGTCTGTCAAAGCTTTAGGGCGACCCTGCGGAGTTATATAATATTGACATCACTGTAATGAGGCATCGAATCAGCTTTCACTTTTCATTAGTCAGCGCCGTCACACCCTCTAATTTGATTGGATGACTTAAGAGGAACGTCGGAGGGCTCGAATTCCGCTTGCAATCGCTCACACATACATACGTAGCCACAGATAGCCAAACGAAGAGAACTTTGAACATGGAACGCTTTTGATTTTTTCTCATTTTGAGCTTGAAATTCTTCTTAATGATCGACACAAATAACAGTTCGAAGATTTTTACGGGAAATTTAAGAACAAGAAACGGCAAAACGTATCTTGTCGAACGATCAAATTTCAGTGTTTACCGTGCACAGCGATCACTGTTAACATTAGCGTGTAGGACACACAAGCACAGAGTAAACGGCATGCAAAAGTGACTTTCTATTGTTAACAGGGAATGTCCGGTGAGAAAACTACTGGCAAAAATGTATCTGAAAATGTTAACTGTTTGATTGGCTTCGCTGCGTCCGCAGTTACGTGTGTTTCGATGTATGATGGCCGCCGTGGTACGGCGGCCACCGTGTATCCCATGGAAGTAGAAACGGACGTCGCCAGTTGTCAATGTTTTTGCTTCGCTGATAAACAAACTGGTCTTCCGGATATTAAAAATCATGCTCACACTATAATAAGTACAGACAATTTTCTTTGTCGTAGATTTTAATCGGTAATGTCATGCATTTTACGAGA
The DNA here is from genome assembly GCA_001465055.1 of Ptychodera flava. Lineage (NCBI taxonomy): Eukaryota > Metazoa > Hemichordata > Enteropneusta > Ptychoderidae > Ptychodera > Ptychodera flava. The sequence goes on from LD353293.1 coordinate 152,980, forward strand.
ACCAGAATCGAACAAAAGTGAAATGAAATCTTGTTTGTAGACTACATTTTTTGTGTTTACAAACAAAAATAGTTCCGGGTCAAAATTGGTAAATACTCATTAACATAAAGGAATGGCATAATGTTTTTGTTATTGCACTGCAGTGCAAATACCGGCAGTACGCGCCCGCTTTGATGCTAATAAACTGTAGTACATATGTAATAATTCACATTTTTGTATACAGATTTTGAACGAGGAAATTTATGTTGAGAAGTAATAATGAGGTGGGATGGAAACTTCAGACTTTTATTCATATTTCGGTAGCTTGCGGTTGTGTGTACGGTAGTGCACTGTGTGTTTGACTGTGGTCACGGTGAGCTTGTCATAGACGCGACGGTCAACAAGAGTTCCGCTCTTGTTCTCGTTTAGGTTAAGGTCCCGACTGTTAAAATTTGCAGGCCTGTAAATTCTGAACAGCTTTGTCATATCTTCTGTGACGATGACATTCTCAGTTGCACTGCTTTTACTCATGAAATTATCACTATCTCCATAGTCAATTCACGAAGTCACCATCACTCGTTCTATCAGTGACGTCACAGCTACTTACGCCAAAACGGGGCGAGCTCGGCACTTTCCGGAAAATGTCGCCATGACTGAAGTCAAAACGTGCAACTTTTTCCGTGTTTTCGTCGAAATAACACAATACAACCGTCTAAAAACCGCTTAAATAAGCTTCAGTTTGTGTGTAAATGTTTGTTTCATTAATACCAATTCCATTTACAACCAGAACTAGAGTACACGCCTCATGTCAAACGAAAAAGGCCTCAAAATGTGGTGGGACTCACACTTTAATAGAAAAGACTTAGTAACTTAGCAAAAAAGCCCGAGAAGGACTTACAGAGGAATAATTTTGGCACATTTTCATCGTTCTTGAACCGTGAGTATCTTTGATATGCTATTGCAAGAAATTAATCGCGATCGTATTATTTAGGCAAATTGATCGAATCTTTCGCTTAGGGGATGGGTTAGACTACGTAACCAACTGCCGCCCGTTGAATTCGAAGTTACGGTCATAAATCTCAGCTCCTGCCAAACAAATGACACACCAACACGTAAACATAGTATAAATATAAATAACCCATCTTCATTTTTAAGTTTCTCCTACTAAGAAAATCCAGCGTTATGATAAAAGTGAAAATTAGATCACGACAATTGTAATGTCAAGAGATCAGTCGGAAAGTGAGTGATGATTGGGTCACGTGATCGCTGCTAAGTGCGATTGTGTATAGTCATACCCTTGTACTAGCAGAAAATTTTACGAAATACTTATCGCATGCACTTTATCTTGTTTGCATATCTATTTCACAGTTTATAATAAATAATCGGCCTAAGCCGTTTCCGGGGAGGCTGGTGGGCAAAGGTATGGTGGAAAGCAAAACGAGCGTTGCCTTGTCGCTGACCAACACCCTTGGAATTTTGCAAACCAACGCACCGACGTTTGAGTCAAACCTTCGAAATGCAGTGCGATGTTCTCTCAAGATAAGTGTAGAAATATGATTTGCAAAAGAAGCCAAGGTAATGTGCCGTGTAAATGTTTCTCCTACTGTACTTCTGTTAAATGCGAACCATCGCAAGTGCAGCTAGTAAAAAATAGAGTGGCAATCCTAAGAGTTATGCCACAGTACATGTCGTTAATGCAATACAGAAGTCAAGGCCTACACTGTTAAGTGCCAATGTACTGTTAAATTAATCAAAATATTATCACCATTTGATGATTTATCATACGCGTACGGACCAAACAATACTTTTCTTTGGATATTTTAAAGTGGGATTTTAGAGCCAATTCACTTACATATAAATGGAAACGCACCATATATTGAGACTACCTCAGAACGGTTGCTGAATAAGTTTGTTTTACATGCGTCCAGTATGAACAACTTTCCTGTTAAACAAAGATTGCGTTTCTTAGACACATTGGGGCATCCGGTTGTTCTTGATAGAGTCGAACATGATAGCTTGAATGGTCGTCATTAGATTCCAAATCATTATGCCAGACCCATTCGATAATTCCAGGTTATCAACGTATGGCTTTCTTAGATACATCGGAGTAATTGCTTGAATGATTTGATTTTATATTCGAAATGCAAGGCTCATTTGAACATTGCGTGGTATTAGCGTATGCCTTCCTACGGAAAAATTGGCGAGTTGGCTATCGGCTTCAGTCAATTTTTCCTACATTGTTTCGGCACGGCAGCTATAATTGTAGACGGACAAAGCACAGCCAGACTTGGCATACATCGCTACTTACAGCATAATAAATGATGAAAAAAACTGATGAACGAATGACATCATGTTGTTGGATCGTCCTGTTTTTATTTAACGTTCTCGTGTTTGAGAAACGCAGGCCATGCAATAAAACTGACTGCAAATACTGCAAAGTTTCAATCAATCATTGTGCAGACAAAAACCATATTAATGACATGCTTTGGAATACTTCCCTTTGAACGCTACATATAGTTGGCTAAAACCCCGCAACTGATTTCATTGCGTGTTAAAGTCTAGTGAATCTACACTGACAAACAATAAAGCGAAGACATTTACTTTACCGTTAACAGCTGTAGACCAAAATAACAGAAATAACGGCATAAGATGGAACGCCCTAGTTGATTCCTCAAAACCCGTCATCCTAGCTCTAATTGTCTTGGTGACGCCGAATTCTTTTTATCCCTTTTCAGAATTTCGTTACCTCCCATACTGACGGCAAGTACTGAAGGGAAATGTCCGACTGCAATAAGTCGGTAAATTACAAAGCGGAGAGGTAGGCGTTCAGAGAAGAAATATATGGCCAGTATGCTTGGAGAAGAAAATACGCGTCACAAGTCATCCCCAGACTCAAATAATCACAGTAAAAGCATACAGAATATGTCAATGTAAAACTGAGCACTTGATAGACTCGTCCTGGCATCGAATGATATCAGGAAGGAAAGGTACAAAAATATTTGTAGCCAAATTATGCACTTGCATGTTATTTGTTTTCAGGTGAGGTACGTTTTCGGCTATCGAGAAAGAAGGTTCGCGAAAACCTTACGTCACATTCGGTACCGTAGCATACCAGCTACCAATAAATAATACGCGGTAAGGAAGAGCATTTATCAAATTTCCTGACACTAAATACTCTTGTATAAAAGGAAACCGACATATATATCTCCAGGGGAGGGATTAATTCTAGTCTTTATGATCTGACGAATTTCTGACAGCGGCTGATTCGATTTTGTTTTTAGATCACGTGTTGTCAATGAGAGAAATTCAAGTTGCATAGGTCTCACTTTTTTATACAAACAGTTGTTGAATACTCAGTACCAGGTTGTTCCGGATCCTGCACAGAGTAAGTTAGATGGTAATATTTTTATCGGTAAATCCCAGACAAGCTGGTTATTTTTCGATAACAAATTAAGGAAGCTCAGCTCTTGCAATTTCTAAGGGTTGTTATTAGAAAACACAACCAATAGGTGTAGAAGTCGACCTGATCAAGAAGCTGAAAACCATTTACAGTATAAACGCATTTGAAAATACCGTCACGACATTTTACGGAGAATTATCTCTCGTAACACTAAATGTTGCAATCAGAGCCACAGTATGCACATGGTTCCACTGAATGCATGTCTGGAATGTGTTCAAACCACATTCAACATCCTATAAAAATTACAGTGACTAAAGAACTGCAGAGTGCTCGATATGATTTAGACTGAACCATGGCCAATATATCAGAACTGCAACCTAGGCTGTAGTTAGGCAACAAGCACTCGCCAATATGTCGATCAGTGGCAATGTGAAACAACTGTCACGGTTGATTTCTATCACAAATTGATTTAATCATTCGGATGCGGATTATTTGTGCTCTGAACTTTACAGATGTAGTGGTTGAACAGAACTGAGCCTACATTAGTTTGTACATACGCTGGCTATCCTCGTGTAGAAAAACATACAATATTTGGCAAATATTCGTCATGTGAAGGTATGTATTAAGTGTAGTAAGTTCAGTAACACTTCGGTGTATTCCTAAATGCGATGAGCTAAACGGTTTTTTTTTATTGTCTCTGCCTCAAACTTTCTGGTACATGTAGATGCATCCGGGTACAGACAATTAAATTCTCAAAGGTGTACTACCATGCATATGAGATCATTCAAAAGGTAATGGAGTAAGAACAGTTTTCACCGAATTGCTTTATGAAAATCTAAAATGCAATGTTTCCAATTGAGTTGGTACGGAAACGGCGGCAGATTGTCAATCCAGCTGTCGGTAAATATTTGCTCGTTTTTTCTCTACTAACAAAACTCAAACGGTGAACCCAAATTCCCTTTCTTGATTTTCAAAGGGGATGGAATGTTTGAAATTTGTCTCAAGAAATGTTCGAGCAAGACATTGAGTTTGCCATTTCAAGACGTGCATTTATGAAAGCCGGCAAGGTACATATTCCAAAGCCGATAAAAATAATTAACTCGTGAGTACATGGTAGTTTCTCATACTTATGAGAAAGTTTCCTGTGAGCACGGGAAAGACTCTTATGCTCTCGAAAAACACTATAGTTTTGAATAACTTCTATCACATCCCATGGTGTCCTTAAACTTGATTTGATAAACCCTGCTATTCATGGACGTCATCATAATGGTTAATCAGTGTTGTTTGTCCTACATAAAGGTAAATGATGACTCAATCACTGAATAGAAATATAAATAGGCAATCATATCTCTATTTGCCATATCTCTAACCACTCTGCCTGAGACTGGATACAGCGTCGTCAATAAGTGTAACATCGCAAATTACAAACACAGTTTGCATCAGGGTGTGTTGTCAAAACATATCCGTTTATCAGCCCACAGTAGGACCATGCATATGTGTGATCATTATATGCTTGACCAGATGCAGCGTGTTAGCCTGTGTATTTTCGCCATGTCTTTATTCCTATTGTGAACATTTGCTCAGGAGACGTGAATTATCAAAATTTTAATAAGTAATACATCGCTAATTTAAGTGATTTAATTTAATTTAACAAGCCAGAGTTCTGCGAATAACACCCTCTTTATATGCCGTGTCTATCATACATATAAGTGAATAATTGAAAAAGACCTCAATGGCAAGTGGCGATTCCAATCAAATTAGATTTAAAGAACGGATTGAATGTTTATTTTTTGCACCATAGTTCACTATATTTAGACAAAATTTTACAGATTATTAAATTTGATCAAGGAATCTGAAACTTCGTGATATGTCGAGTTGGCTCGTGTGTCATCCACTCTTTTACATATTGTCCATTCCAGTAGATAGTTTGAAAATATGTACAAGCTTTCAACTTGATAGCAGTTAATAGCCTAATTGTCTCAATACACTATTGGTTTTGCGCACTTAAAGAAGATAGAAAATTCAGCTTACTGTCACTTCCGTTTGCACTTTCGTTCGGTCGTAAGTAATTGCAGGTTCGTTACAAATTACATACCAGAGGCCCTTGGCTCAATAATGGTTACGGTAAAATTAAAAGTTAAAAAAAGGTGGTCACATTAATTTTATGAATTTGCGAATGTAAGACAATCTGTTGTGTAGTTTAGGAATGAAAGTGTATCAAACTCGTGAGAAGAATATGTCATTTTCTCGCCTTGCAAGCATAAATGAATGCTATGTTTGCGCTGCTTGCTGCTGAAAAGTAGCAGCTTTTTAGGTTTTTAGGACGTTGGCCATCTGTCCAATTATTCGTAGGTTTGGGAGTACCCGCGTTGAGACACATTGGTTAATCATCGTGCTCTTTGCCTTTAGGTGGCGGTGTGCTCACAAAGGGCTTCAAAATAAAGCGCTTAGCCTCAGAAAAGACAGGTACAAAAAGCGCAGATGTTGCCTCATCACATCTGACCTGTGAACCACAATACATGCAACAATACATGTAACAGTCACTTTCATTTGTATGAGATTTTTTTCAATGTTTCAATATACACGAAGTGTCTTGACTTCCTTAAAAATTTACTAGTTTTAGTGGAAATCCTAATTTAGTATTTGGTAAGTTCCGAAACCATTGGATGAATGTTCAGCCAAAGGAAATGATAACATTTATGTGTATGACATAGATTACGTACCACTCTATTTCGGCGCATGTGCAAACATCGATGTGGTCGTGTAAAAATGTTTAAAAGGGTATGCAAAAGTTACAAATATATGTATGGACTGCAGAATAGAGTAATTTTGATCTTTGTCAAAAACGAAAACCGATGCCAGACGGCATAGTTTGCTTCCTACTCCACATAATCCTACGAAGGTCACTGGAAACTTTTATTCGAGATTCCTCTATCACACTACTGTTATTTGTCATGCGGTTAACGGTACTGTTGAGTCGCCGTTTTTCTTGGCCTGTAATTATTTGTTATCCACGTACTTTAAATGACCTTTTACATGGTTAAGTTGCCAAAGAAACGTATCGATTTTCAAAGTCATTGTACCGCGACTAGATGCAAAATAAACCATCGTGTCTTCCCTCCGCACTAGTCCATATACGACAACTGACAATTTATTACAAAGTTGACTGCAACATTATCTTTTTCCTCATTACAGCCAAAATTTCGGAAATATTCTGAAAATATAAGACTCATATCCGAACTTTTTTTCTCTCTGTACATTGTAAACTTAGGGTAAAATGCGCTTTGAGAACAAAAATCCAGACTTTTAAACTTATCCAATTATTTTCTGGTCTACCACTAATGTCTTGCGTGATTCATTTTAAAGCTCTTGATGTTTTCGAAAACCGAAAACTTTATTTTTCTCAAGAGAACTAGCACAGGGATTGCAGCCATTTTGAATTTCAAATATCGGTAAATCTTGAGTAATCGGAAGCCCAATTTTTGAAAATGAATTTGTTGAAATATTTTTGGGAATGTTTTACAACTCAATCAATGTCAAGTGAAACACACAATCAAACACGAAAACTTCGTGCCGTGCTTCTTAAAATAGGTTATTTGAATCCAACCAACGTGAAGTTATCATAACAAAACAATGATTTCAGTACAAGATTATTCATTTTATTCCATGTATGGCTAATTGTACACTTTCTGACAAATCACCATATAAACAAAGTTGTCTTTACGAGTAATTACACCAATGTTAATTCACATCTTCTCTGATTTTACAATGCAAGGTCCAAGCAATTTCATAACAAGAGTATAACTGCAAGTCACATTTTAGACAATTGAACTTTAAATACAAGTATTGATTTGCTCTACTTTTAACAATGGCAACTTACTGGTCTAATTCAACATGTATGTATTTCAAAACGTTTCTGAACCACAAAAAAGGACATCGGTGCGGGTATGGATGCTCAAATGGTGCATGAAAACAATATTACCGAATCAACATTATGTCCAAGGACTACTCAAAGAAACATCCTGTCTACGGTCAACATTTAATATGTCCTCCCGTCCAGTCAGTTTCTTGCGCCGTACAATAAATTTTACAACAGTTCTGACAATTTGAAAAAACATCAGTGAACAAGAGATGGCTATTAAGATATGCACCGCCAGATCGTTTCCTGAAAAATATGAAATTGTAAAAAGAAAAAGAACACATGAGTGCGAAATAACCATAATTAGTCAATAAGGTACTTTGCAGTATGTGCCGCAGCCAAAATCAATATTGATGTTGCATAAGTGTTCAGCAAGAGTATAGACATTTAAAATGCTATTATTTAAGAAAATTAACCCGTACTTGGAGGACTGTGTTTTGGAACAGGGCATTTCATTATGTACTTGAGAGAGAGAGAGAGAGAGAGAGAGAGAGAGAGAGAGAGAGAGAGAGAGAGAGAGAGAGGGGGGCATTGTGCCTTAAATCTACGTTTGGAACAAGCAAACATCCTGACCTTTGCACAATTGAACGTCCGCCATGTGATTATACGTATTACAGATGGGTCGCTCTCGATTTTGAAAATGTATTAAATTTGTACTCTACCTTTGTAAAAGTTGGTCAAATGTTCATCGGTTGTGCTGTCCAATACACTAGTTTCTTCCAGCAGAAATGTTTTTGACTCGTCTTCAAGAGTACCGATGTCTGTAGACTCAGACGTTGCGTGCTCAGGCAATTTCCGTGGGGTGACGTCCGTCAGGAAAAGGTCATTTGTCGTAGCCTTGTCATTGGTTGATGCTTCAAAGTTTGTACTAGCGTCCTTCGTCGTTGTCTTGTCAGTTGACGGTACCTCATCAGATGAAAGATATGTCGTTGGTGCCTCTGTTGTTTGTTGGTATGTTGTTTCTTCCGTGGGTTGGCAACCATCTGGGGAATATGTGGAATTCAACGATGGAATGATTGGCGTGTAGTTTACATCTGAAGGGAAAGACAACATTACATTACTTATTATCACAACTCACGTATTATTCTGATACTGTAACTAGCTGAGCAAAACTCAGCCTAAAACAGGGTTTTGGTGACAACCCTGTCACTTGCACTCAACAGACATTTGGCTATGTGTCACGTGAGCTAATATAGCCCGCTGCCTTTTTTTCGCTCACCACGCTTGCTTTTGACGCGTAACAAATTGTTGTCCTCACCCGTCGTTATGTACGTATGCACGCATGCACGCGTGCACGCATGTAGGTTTGTATGTATGTTTGTATGTATGTATGTATGTATGTATGTATGTATGTATGTATGTATGTATGTATGTATGTATGTATGTAAGTATGTATGTATGTATGTATGCATGTATGCATGCATGCATGCATGCATGCATGCATGCGTGTGTGTGTGTGTGT
>LD353294.1:843-12396 GCA_001465055.1 Ptychodera flava
CACATCACAAAATAATGTACTACAGAATAACAGACTGGTATAGAAAGTGTATGTACACTGAAAGGATAATGTAACGTAGCAATGACCTGCCAATACACATATGTATCAGCCACATTGTCAGGCCAGTATGGCTGCTGTAAAGGGACATCTTTGTAGAGTGTTATTTTGTAGTGCTATGCTAGCCTTAGATTTTCAATCCTCATCAGATAACACAGGGGCAAATTTTTATTCTACAACCATACTGCTAGCTTCTTCAAAAAAGTTCAAAAGTATGAAAATAAAACACAGGCTCATTTAAAATCCCATGGATCAAACAGAGTCCACTACTTTAATCCATTGGGACTGTGTTTGCTTGGTGACTGTACAAAAGACTGCACTGTAGCCACTGGCACAGGATAACACCAGAGATTCACAGTTCCATAGTTGTTGGTAACAGATGTGGAATTCAACTCAACTTCAATCACAACCGACTTTGATAAAAAATTTTGAGCAAACAGCATTGTATTGAACAATCTAAGAACTGGGATAAGGCGCAACAAGCTGGCTTGAGGGCTTTGCATTTAATCTGTTTTCATATTTTAAGCTAAAGCTGCAGCTACTGAGAGCATGTAGCATTTTCCATCCCTCTTCACAGACATGTACCATGTATTATGGTGTTCATATTTTAGGTTTGTTGCTTATACCATGGTCTAATAATTACATCCAACCTAGTTGACCAATGAATGCGCTCGAGTTGATCATGGACAGTGGGTTCCATCCTGGGGGCATTGTCATAAGGCCGCGTCCTGGCTGCAACACTGTGTGTGTGTGTGTTTGTGTGTGTGTATAAATATATAGTACATTTTTACTGTCTACCAGTATGATATAACAACTTACTTCAGGTACAAAGACATCACTCCTTACAAAGAAGTGGACAGTTTTTTACTTGAAAATTCCTCCTTGACTCCATAATGATACTGGTGTATTGACCCATAGAGATATTACAGCTTTGTATTGTTATAATTATACCAGTACATGTACTGGTCAGCTCTCCAGGCAATTAAACAGTCTACTCAACAATGGACAAATTCTAACTCAAGGATGTTTCCTAGTTTCCATAGAAACCAGATCCAAACAACTGCACAGTCCACTGCACTGATGAGACCAATTTGACCAATTTGATCTGGCTGATGGTAAGATTAAAATGTGTTCATCAAGAGCTCAAAACTTGGAATTCAAGAATAGACCTGGCTATGTTGATCTTATCCTGGTTTGTTGATGCTACATTTTCAATGTGATTCCAAAATATCTTTCCAACAAGCAATTTTTCAGATCTACTTCCTGAAGTAAGTGATTTATCACCATAGGTGAATGTAGATTCACAGCTACTACCATGCGCCATTCTGATTGGACGAGAGCTCAATCCACAGATGATAAAATACTGTTTTTGCAGTGCTAAAACGGGCCCCTAAACCAGCATAGAGGGTTAATGTAGAAACCAATACAGGTGGGGCGGGTTGGGGGGTTGGGGCTAGGTGTTTGGGGGTAATGAATTAATAAAATTAATAAATGTTTAATTTAATGAATAGCCTTTTGCAAACACAAGTGTAGACTGTTTCATCCTCATTCTAGAAATTCCTCATCTGCTTTTTGGCACTTTGCCAAACTTGCTCTGTCACTTTTTGTCGTCTGCTTCACTGGACAACAACCATGGCCGGATACACTACTGAGCTGACAGAGAAAGATTTCATTAATGACACAGCTGACTTGGTTCAAGTGCAACGCAGCCAATTTGCAAATTTTGAAAAAATAACTGATCACAGAAAATCACTGACCTGAAAACTAGTTCAGACTTGATCAAAGCAGAACTATGTGTACCAAGATAATTGAGGTATCTACCGGTATATCTCAAATTATTTACGGGAAAAATATTAATGATTGCAAATAAGTAATCTGGAAAGAAGATGAGTTAAAAGCAGAAACCAGATTGTTTGATTGTATAAGTCTGATATAAGGATTCAGCAAACTGGAAAACTGCAAAAATATAAAGAATGTTTTATCTGTGTACACTGGTATCTGGAACAGTAACACTACTGGCAGTAAGGGACATGCCAGGACTCACTGACAAACAGCTGACCAAAAAAAAGGAATTTTCATTGACTTTCATTAGCTATGCAGTAACTCATCAATTTGTATAGAATTGTTCAATTTTGTCGTTCTGTTTACAAATTACTGGTAATTCAGAGTAGAGGCAAACCACAGTTATTTTTCTTACCTTCCCCAAGAGAGATATATCTAATTAGTTTATGTGATGATAGTCTGAGTGATTATTTTATTTGAAATCTGTATTCAGCGTTTACAATTTGTGGACAAGAAATTCACTCCACAAAATTCTATTGAAATTTCACTTTTGGGGTATAATGTGCATAGGGTCAGATATTACACATTTCAAAGTCTAATACTTCAGAGGACTCACTTTGAAGCTTGTGAAATTAATAAAATTTTCACCGTCTTATTAATGTGAAAATTTAAAATTTAATTTTTCCTTATTAAAATATAGAGTTAACTTAGGAATGGCAGCCATTTTGAAATTCAAGTATCAGTACATGTTAGGTAATTTGTTTCTCAAGTACCAAAATTTGCCCTGCGACCCCAGATTTTTACTCTTGATTTTGAAAGAGAAAGGTAACATTTTCCAGTTTCCAGGCACTCAATATCTCAAGTCGTATGCTGTTGATATAGCACTTTGTTTCAATAGAACGTACAGCATTGAAGCATAACCATAGTTGATATCTGGAGTGGATACTCAATACCTACTTTGATGATGTGATGTCACAGTATTGGTACATGGCAATAGTTTTTGACCTTGCACATGAATCAACTTGTTAATGAGTGTTGAAAGCACAAGTGTTTCCACACTATTATGATACAGATATTATACCAACATTTACTGTGTCCCTTAATCTGACCCTAGGGAAAATATTGACATCAATGTAGCATGAACACAGAATATTAATTACTTTTAATTTACTAATGCACAGAGATCAATCCAAGACCGATGACAAATGATGGCCTTGTACAAATTCATCATGTGTGTTTGTTTGTGTCTTTCAAAGCACAGCTCAATGGTTTGGTCAAATACCACCATTGAATGCAGGATATTTGTACCACACAGTGATGACAGGCAAGGTACAATACCAAAAATCATGTAAATGTACAATGGAACAGTGGATAAATATAAACAACTCATGTTGGTTAGGAATTTGATTGTCTTCACAGTGGAAAGAGATGTTTAGAATAATGCTTTGTAATTCATGTAGTATTCAGTGTGTAATCTTCATTCCTAGCTCTCTACAGATATTTCATTTGATATTCAAAACTCTGACGCTACATTCATTGTTATATTTATTTGTAATTTACTAATACAACTTAAAAATTGATAAAGAAAACAGTTGAACAGTGTGCAAGTGTTAGTCTTTCACTGACTCCCCACAATTTATTAGCTGAACTCATTCTGCTCCTTGTTCCATGGGTGTACCGGCATGTACTCGGTATTATGTCGCTGTATAGAGTAGCTCAAGTGCTACCGGTATTTTCAATGCGTGTATTTACTTCAGGGAACAGTGTTATAACATGTATCATTAAAAACACTGAGATTAAAGCAAACACATCAGAGATGAAAGTCTGAAATTCAAAGTAAGCAAAGCCTTGTGGAAAATCAAATAACTGATCACTTTGGTTTGAAATTGAATTTTTTACACAGGGGATGTGAAAAATAACTGGTTTGGTATTAAGCACTGTAATGATATGTTTAATCAGTTACTTTTACACTGCACCCCAAACATCTTATTGCTTTGTTTACTTATTTCAAGCCCTAATTGAGAGCATCTTTGGCAATGGACTAGACTGGCATCTGCTATTTTCCATTTCAAATCATCCTTCATTCCAGTATGAATGTACATGTATGTCTGCCTTCTTGTGATTGATTGATTGATTGATTGAGAGTGTACAGTTTGCATCAAGCATTGTGTGTTTGCCACTGTACTGTACATGACACCTGTCTAGAGACACATTGACACTGCAAATTACTCCATAGAAATTATTCTTACTACACTGGTTAATTCATGTGGACGTTTTACATGAGCATACTAACTTAGCAAGATGTTCATGTTACACAGGTTTTCATAGTGAAAAGTTTATTCATTTAATATTCAGTGATACATAAACATTCATATCAATTTACTGTAATGTAGAATGGGCCTATTGGACAGATATTTGGACTCTTATCTTTCAAAATATTCTCTAGTACCAAAATTTGCATGATCAACCCTGAATTCATTCTTCATTTTGAAACAGAATGGTAGAAATTTTCCTTGAGGAAGTTTAAGCCAATCTGATGTTACTGGGTCGATCTTTTACGCTATCGCATTATACTTTTTTCCAGCAAAAAGACCATAATATGATAGCGTATAAAAAGACCAACCATCACTACATTGGATTTTAATCAGATAGAGTTTGAGCAAAAGTTGGAGTAGTCCTTTCATTTTCAAGGTGCATACTACCTTAATTCAACTGACAGAGTGTTCCATAAACTCTATACTTTCAATAAATCTACTAACTATATTTGTAACAAGTGAAAAATGATTCAATTCATTCCACGTACAAGTACCAGTATACCGATAGGTTACATAATGGTTAATTAAATTCATGAGCTCCAGGAATTATTGGATAAGGACATTAATTAATTTAATTGGCAGAAATTTGCTGATAACTTCATCTAGTTGAGTACTGATGCTAGCGCAACGGAAATTACTTTATCTGAGAAAGGCACGATGAAAACGGAACAGCAATTGCCAATACAACACTACCTGTAGATAGGGCAAATTTCCATGTGATATTGTCACCATAAAATCCTTACATTGGAAGTTAGTCATACCGGTACATGAAGATACTGAACCCGGATATGAACATTACAGTGAATATTGTCATGTAAGCTGAAACAGTGAAACTATACAAATTTGTTTACACAATTGTGAGCTACATACTAGATATTTATGGACAAGTCTTCATATTTTAATCAGTACAGAGATGATTTAAACACATGGCTTTTACAATAGAGTTAGTAGCCGTATATATATTACAAATAGGGTAGCCATATCTTAACAAACAAAACGTTTGAGCTATCGTAGTTTAACATTCATGCTTTGGTGATTTTTTCAGCAGCGTCCAATCATCGTTTGGTTTTTTTCCATTTGTCATTTTGGGAACATCCCCAACCTTATACACATGGTAGAATGAGAAAGAAAGACAATCACAAACTTAACACTGATTTATTTGCGTGACTCAACAGTGTGTCCTTTTCATTAATACATGTACCTAGTTAAAATTGACGGCTGTGATAAAGTCAACTTATTTGATTATCTGTCTCATTGGCAAACTAAGGTGTGGGATTCTAAATTGGAAAACAATTCAGTATTTCAGGAAATCAACATTCGACATTCTATTTCTCATCATCGGCGGTAAACTATTTGTGTTAGTACTTTATATCAAGCCATCATCTACTGCCAAGCACTTCAAGTGTATTAACAGGTACTTACACCCGTGGCCACTTTAGTGTTGATCGAGCCTGTCTGGTACAAGCAGAATTTCTGTCTGCAGAAGGGTGATAAAACGGTTACTTTACCCTGTATCAGTGGTGATAATGATCCTACTATCAGTACCCCGTGGACACGCCGATTAGCCTGAAATTAGGGAGTGATCATAAAATACACTGTATACAAATGATGTTGACCACAGCATTTGCCCTATCAGTACTCAGTATCTGCTAAAATTCATGTGTTTCAAATGAGGTCAGTGTTACAGAACATCACACATTTTGTGCCGATTTCAATATTGCAGTGAATGAATACCAACGATACTATAGTGTGTATCGCAAGTGTCGTGTTCAGACTTTGTTCAGTCGCGGGAATTGAGGAAATGCCACTTTGAAAATGTTAGTGATTAAATTACAGACATCGCCCGTCTTGACTGCACAACTTTCGAAATAAACATTCACTTACACTAAGCCATGTTTCTTTCCTACAAACCGTGAATAAACGTATAGTACTCCAATTTCACTTGGTACGAGAGAAAAGGTAAGAGTAAAGTACAGTCGGGGTAGCATTTTACATGTACATGTATTCACATGTGTGTAATCATATGAACGACACTTTTCTCATCCCGGTTGAAGGGAACTTGTCCTGATACATGTTCATCTCTTCCAAACTTTTCTGGCTCCCTCCACGCTTAAAACGCTTGCTTGTTTCTTTGTAAGCTCCTCGTGATACCTCGCTAGGTGCCGGATTGCCACCACAATCTCTTATATTTTGAACAATCAAGCTTGCTACGTCCTCACTAAAGTATTTACCCCTATGATATTAGCAACCGTTATTTGTTATTGATGTTCATTGTCGGAGTGCAGACTTACAGCGTGTCAGTGGAGTGTTGTGATCGATTTGAATTGGGCAGGCGAGACATTTTAGTAGAACGTTATCTCAATCCTAACAGTGGGGTGCCGATAGTGAACCTTACATTTATTACACCGATCACCATTTTGTTTCGTTTGTACAAACAGAATTTCTGCTTGCTGCAGACAGGCTTAATCAACACTAAAGTGGCCACGGGTGTAATCAGTATTGGCAGCAACACTTGTCATATGATATCATGTTATAGATGCTATTAGTGATATCGCTATCACAAACTTCAAAGCTCAAGACACATTATTTGCCAATATGCACACACTATGCAAGTTAGATTGTGCATATCAACATACACAAACTTTCCACTTTGCACTGTGATGTTGTAACTTATCAGTAACATATATCATTCTCCCCATTATCAAACAAGTTTCTCTGTTGTTTCTCACACCATATGGTTATGTTTGGTTTTGTGTGTGCTTTTACAACCTTTGCATCAAAGTTTAACTGCAGGGCCACAGGCAGCTTCATATATACATATATCTATAAACGGTTGTATTCAGGATTTCAACATCAGTAAATTTATTTCAATTTTTAAGAACACTTTGAAGATGTGAAAATTTTGCCTGTCAAAATGATCAAAAGCTGGCTGATTTGCTTTGTCTACTTAAAAGCCATTTGTCTTCCAATCTACGGTACCTGCCTTCAGATAACATGTACATGTATTGTGGAACATGAATTCTCATTTATTTCTCAAAGACTTTGAGAATTATGGTACTATGCTAGATTCAAATTACTGAAATATATAATGTTGGAAAACATTTAACATGCAATCACACAAGTATTCTATAATACACTCCAGCTAATACAGTACACATGTGAAGGAAAGTCCACTTTAATAATACTGTATGTCAAATGTGATGTGTGTAATACGGAGGGGAAAGCTAATACTCTGCAATGAAGTAAAATGAAATTACAAATTAATGATCTGCCATTGCTGATATTTGATATGTGAAAATTCTCTCAGTTATTTTTTAAGAGGAATTTTAGACACAAGCTTTGAATTTCCATTTCAATATTCATAATTGGTGTAAGGCTAAATTATTTTGGTTTTTTTTTGAAATTGAATGGTTGGGAAATCGTATTATCATTCTTATTTTAACTTTAGGGACATGATCATCTGCATAATGTGTCAAGTGTCTTGCAGAGAGAATGGCTTGCTGGATAATTACAGTCCTCTCACTATTAGTGTACCGGTATACCGTGATGTTACTTTGTCTTTGATAAAGGTTAAAACTTTTAAACACTGTTCAGTTTAAAAGTAAATATCACCAATCTTTACTTTGACAAGGTGGTTTATTTTGTAATATTTGATTTCAATACTTTTATTCAATGAACTGCTGTGGAATAAATGCTCACGTAACTACATGTATGTCTTTGTACTGAGATGCCATGTACTGTACATACTAATAGCTGTCATACAATTGACCATGTTCCGAACCGCGCGTGACATTCCGAGATATCGCGAGAATATGTGGTTCGCAGTGGACGCGTTCTCGCAACACAGGAGAAACTGCGTAAAACAGGACAAGTCGCTAATTACGTTAAACACTGCATAAAATATATGAGGTTGCAACCTTTGCTCAGTTCTGCACTTTTTCTAGTTCCATACAAAGTTTGACTTGAATTACTAAGCTGGAAACCTGTTTCTACGGGCATGTATTAAAGTCTCTCGAGATCTCGCAATCAGTGGAAAATCGTCTATTGTACCTACTGCCATGCTGGTATCTACTGCCATGCTGGTAAGGAATGCAATAGCCAAAAGTTCAGTCACTATTTTCATTATGTTTTTAGACTTTCTATTTTTTAGTTTGGGAGTTGAGAAGGGCAGGGGAAACTAAATATAATGAACAGCATCGATCATTTACATGTGTTTTTCAATTTTTGGATTGTGAGTGGCAACTTTCAAATTCACCTGCATTGATTTCAAACACTCAACATATTCACCGGTATGGGTTGTTTATGATATGACACATGCAATAGAAAAATCCATGAATTAGAGTTGACAATTGCACACAGAAAATTATGTACAAACAAACATAGAAATCTGTTTTGCTCTATGCAAAAATGTGTTTTTTTCTGATGAGGTATTTCTTATGTGTTTTTATTTGTACTCCTTGTCATGGTTTCTTCACTAGTTTGTGTGTCACTCTTTGCTGCAGGCTGGCTATGTGAAGGAAGTTGTCAAAACGATGAGCTTGCTCTTGTTTTCAGTTTTGGAAAATTCAATATCTTTACACCCACACAGCTTACAGTATGGGTTTTCATATTGCACAATATTACATATTGAATCAAAGTATAGATCTTTGTATCACGCTATAAAATACAGCATGATAAAACATAAAATGCACTTATATATATGACAACATCACGACTCATAATGCGGGATTGAAGAGTTATTTTTGTTATAAATACTTTGAACCTTTCACACAACCAAATAAATCCTGACTGAAAATTGAATTGCAGCATTTCGTGACATTCAGATTGCTCCAAGGTTTTCTGATATAAATGCTGTTTCTGAGATAACCATCGAGTACCTGTACTCAGAAATTGTCCTGAAGAAAACATGATATGCAGAAGAGGCAGGCAGAATACCATTATGTGTAACAAGCAACTGAAAAGGTATTGCAATTTCTCTCGGTCTCTCTCTCTCTGATAAATCAAGTAAATGAGACAGGGAATACAAGATCTACAGATTACACAACTTGTCTAAGATACTGTTCATCCTTCGAGTACTGTAATTTCTTCCCACCAAAATCAAAATGTTAGTGTAACATTTTACCAATTTTTAGGAATTTTTCTGGAAATATTGTGATAATTTTTGACCAATGGCCATCACATTTCATTGGCTACAGTTTTTTATCAAAATTTTAGCAAAAATCTGAAATAATTGATTGGGGTTACATTTTATACAGGCGGCAAAAATTGACTTTGGCACTCAAAGGGTTAAATACCATTTCCCTCCATTTGCTGAACAGTATTTTATCAGTCATACTTCAAGTGCAACACACATTATTCATTTCATGAGCTCACAAGTATTCAGTATGCAAATTAGATGATAATTATATAGAATATTCATGAACCTCAGTTATGCATTATATGTTTGTAATATGCTTCACCATGGATAATAATGATAATACACAATTTGCATGTTTTTTTCATAGCAGGTGGTCAATAGGTGCTGCATGTCTCACTAAGCCTTTAACTTGGGACAAAAAATGCCAGCAAATAATTTTGCATATTAATGAGCTGTAATACTTCCACATCGTTGTAATAAATGCTTGCTGTAAAACAACTCTTATCACTGAACACTGATCAAATTGCATGTACACAATTGACAGCAATGTCAAACAGTTTTATTGAAGAATGAAGTTTTACAGTTTGTAAAGTTCTTGATTTAAATATTGTGAAGATGTGAAACAGTCAGTCAGCTGGGACAAACCTTATGTTAGACAGCTTAAAACTGGAATGACTTTTTAATCTTTGAGGAACACCATGCATTGATTCTGATCTTATCATTAGTCACCTGTGGGCTTAAAGCCAGACACTGACAAATATGATGTTGTGAACAGTTCACTCATTGCTGATTGGTCAGACAAAATTTGTATGAAGAGAGTATCTAGAGGACAAAGTGGCAATGACTCAAAGGTTTTTGATTTTCCATTCTGTTAGCGTTGACATTTCTTAAGGGAGAAAAGGACAAAAATAGACCTTAACCATGCCTCGTTACCGTGGTTTTACTGAGATACACTAGACTAATGACCCTATTAGGTGTTGGCAAAGAGCATTTCCGCCGGCTAGGCATAGCCCTGCAGCACTTTCTAATGATGTAGGGTGAACAATTGTCAGATGACAAGATGAGGAATTTCAGAATCTTGGAAATCATGCTAAGATACCATACACACTAATATCAAATAAAAATGTAACATAAGATACCTAAATTACTAGAATATACAGCTGTGCTGAAAATGACCTTACATGACTGAGCTATTTCTTATAGGGGTAATTGACTGTATGAACTGACGAGTGACAAACATTATCCTTTGTTTTAGGACAAAAGTGTAATGTGCATCTGAAAAATATTCGCTGATAGCGAATACCTGTACAATTTGTGATGAAAAATTAAAATAACATAAATTTAACACTTTATGAAAATGACAATAATGTCTCTGAGAACTCTATAATTGCAAGTACATGTATCTGATACTGTCTACATTTTCAGACTGACATTATCAGCTTAAAGAGAGAATATACTGGTATGCTACACTGTACTTTAATATATTCTCCGCAACAATGTGGAATAAATTTAGCTTTTATGTGAAAGTTAGTTAGCTATTGTGGAAAATGAAAGAAAAAAAACCAGATTTGTTCATGAAATACATATTTACATTCAACAAGGAAATTAAGTTCAAAAATTATATTCTTATGTCACTCTATACATCTATGCAACCTGATAGAGCACATTGAAAACAATTATCAATTCCATATTCTTTTAAGCTACTGACACATGCACACTGAGTGGGCTATCAAATACATGCTCATATTCCTTTGAAATCTTTGGAAATCATAATTTTTCCCAAGAAACCATATTTTTGACACTAAATTGTTTCTTGACTCAGTGATCAGTGTGTGATATAGTGATATGGGTTTACATTCTATGCTTTGAAGATCATCGCCTGTCACAGTCCTTGATGTGAGTGAACCACAGTCAGTATTGTACAGCCTAAACAGATATACCCTGTCCAGCATGTACATTCCAGTCTGAAAGGAGGGTACTTTATTTGCATGCATAATTAGGGATTTAGTTCAAATTCGAACAGCGCCCTCTAGCCAGTGAGTGACGGTTATGGCATTTTTCGCCAGAATTTTATCCGCAGATATCTCAGCCTTCGTTTAGTATCCGTCCTGTTTCCAGTTAGCGGCTGAATTGTACTCTAAGTTAGTGTTCGCCAATGATTTTTTATGGGGTTTTATCGATTCGTTTTTGCGTTAGCCTTATTTTAATGGTTTTCGAGCGACCGAAAATGCCGTTCACTAAACACTGCCGCAAAAGCATATC
>LD353294.1:14028-32928 GCA_001465055.1 Ptychodera flava
ATGTACTGCATACTGCTTATGCTCCCTTGGGTCTGAGACTCCCGCCCTCTCGGCCATAAACGTCATTGAGCTGCCAAGAATATGATAGTGCAGTCGCGTGAATCTGTATATATTTTGATACATTATTTTATCAATCCTTATACTCAACTACCTAACGCATCAAACAAGGGACATGAGTCAGGTTTGTAGGACGTTCTCCAAAAGACATATAATCGATTAGTGTCGCGGAATGATTTTCACCAGGTTTGACGTTTGAGAACTAATAAATAACTGGTCGTCAGTGTGTCTTCGCATATCAAATCGACAAGTGTATTAGTAACCTTGAGGGATCACATCCTTCACGGTAAAATTGTTTTTATACAAAACACGACGGAGGCACAAAAAACAGTGCATTTGCATTTGTGTCCGATGTACACATCTCTGTTATTCCATTCTATCAGTCGACGAAGCCTACGTCATATTGTAGTGAACTCTGAGCAAAGTCCCACATAACATGTAAAGACGAGAGGGTGGCCATATGATGATGGATTGCATAAACTTCGAAGTCTAACATCCTTAACTGTAAAGCTGCGGTTTTTATACAAAAAACACATTTTTGGTAAAGCGAATGTGCGAGGGAAAGACGGAGAAAGACACGGTGATCGCGCAACTGAGTCCGACAGCGGCGCAAGTAGTGTTTCCCCGACAGTCAGACTATACAGTATGCTATATCATGCATTTCTAAAGCGTGTCCAAACGTTGACATAAAAAGATATGTCCAAAAGGTTTTGATTATATATAGTTATTACATTGTTACGCAGGGTTTCACGCGGGTTCAAAACTGACATAAAAAGATATGGTGTCCAAAAAAATTCGTTTTATTCAGCTGACTGATTTATCGTCTTTGCTATCGCCTAAATATCCCCGTTTTCGTTCGACAAGACCGTGACATCAATATCTCCCCAACGTGTAGATCAACCTGGTTGAGTATTTATACTGTGCTTCGAATGTGTCTTCGCAGCTTTCATCTCGTCTTGAAACGAATAAGCATATATAAGGCATGAAAATACTTTTGCCGACTAGTCAGTTTTTATGTAACAAGCGGCGAGTTTCCTCCCCCAAACGATGACCGGCTGTAGTCAAAAACACAAAGATTGTCATGTCTGTGTTTATAAACACCGATGAGCTTGACCCTCGATCCCAAAGCATGTTGGCTAATTTGTTTACCTCCATCGATCATGTGGGCTTAAACTAAACATTTCTAAGGTCAAAGGTTTCTAGTTCCGGCTTCCGGTCTGACGGACCACATCGGGACACTGACTCCACCACTTTGATTAGTGTTCTATTGCTCAAAGAAGCAACCGACGAAGGCATAAATTTGCCTGTCCCCGTTTAAACATGTCAGAGAACTGTTGACGTTCGAAAAATTAGGAAATGTTTATTGTAAAGTAGATTTCTGTGAATACGGCTTTTGAGAGTTTCAGCCCTTTCTTCAGTTATACCTTGCTGGTGCGTCCGTTGTTGACTTTGTCAAATTTAATCCGGTGATAATCTGGTGAGAGCGTCCACAGATTAGTAATTTACCCTTGATTACTTTGGCTAATTAGGCACTCAAACTCATCAGATAATAGACGCAGCATGTTTATAAAACGTAAACGCAAGATTGTCAAGGGCAGTGCTAAGTTAAGACCGAAACACCAAAGGTTGGTAGAATATATCTTTATTAGCGATACAACGAAACACCTACCCACCCCTGGGGACGGACATGTAGACAACGCCCTGTGCCCTCACTGCAGTGGCGGTCAGCGTAACGAAAACGAGGCTCTCTAACACGAACTTTTATGCAAATTTCATAGGCTCCTTTCAGACTGATTCATCATATTGAATATCAATAACATCCCTGAAGCTACACAAGTTGTGAACACCTTCTGATAAACATATGTATGCAGTTATCATGTTCATACACCATATATCCACATCCGTGGACACATATTAAATAAATTAAATTATAAATGAAAACTCCCCATGATGGCTTATACAAATACTCACAGTAAATGGATCATAGTTTTCCCTGACATGAGAGTTTGAGCTTTTTGCAGCAATTCATGAATTTCTGTGCATCGATAATTTACAATCAATACATGCACAGAGACTCATTTTGTTGTGTTAAAGAACAGTTTTGTGTCTGAGGCATGTTAAGTGTACAATAAGGACACATATTGCTTTGTAGGTTTTGTTTTTCATAATCTCAGCATGCCATACAGACACCTACAATCCTGAAAACACTGAACACACAGACTCACAGAAACATGTAAAGAGCTATCTTGGGTGACAGCCTAGCACTTGAAAACAGAAAGTATGTGATTGAGTTCAAGTGAAAATGTAATTTGCATCAGTGTGAAGTTGATGTACAAAGGCCACATGGGGAATCTTTCTGATGTGATCCAATTTTCTCCTGTACTCCAGGTACATGTTACTGCAAACTCAACAAAAACTTTGATTGCCAGTATGTGACTGGGCTATCACTGAATGTACCGGTAAGCATACATCATTGAAAGTAAATACCTCAGTAGGAGTGACTGTGATTGATAATCTAAAATGACAGTTCTCCTCTTTGACGTCATTTGATTATTTTCATTGAAAAATAATAAAGAGTTACACAATAGTGATACTGCTGTTGAGAAAAGCTGTTGTAACTTTTGTATTGAGAGCAAAAACATGGGAGCAAAGGCCAATTACCAATTAAAAATTCCCTGTAGTCTTTTGACTCAAAAATTTCAGAAACTTGCCAAAATGATAGAGTATCTTAAATCTCTGGATAACTCTTGGATCTCTCTTAGTCAATATGTTTTTTATATCATTACCTAATATTTAAGATTCACATTAAGATTGCATTGATGTACATGTAGTAGGGGGACCCTAGTAAAACACAGGTCCCAGTAACTTTTCCAAATGTTGACTATGACTGAACTAAGTCTAAAGTGAAAGATTAAATCAGGATCAGTAACAGTGGAATACCTGTACAGGACTGAATGTTATAGTCTGGCTACACACTATGCACTGAATGTTATAGTCTGGCTACACAGTATGGACAAATGTAGATAATCAACTACTTAATGTACATTTTACTCATTGATTCAGTGAAGGACAAACAAACAATTTGATATGAGAAAGTGGGAACTTATACACTTTAGATAATTCTATAAATACATACATACATTTAGCAGTAATGTTTCTCTGTTTGTTACATTGAAACTCATACACATAGAAACTGGCTTAGTCTGTGATTCAAATATTTGTGAGCAAATGGGTTTCACTTGCTTAAAGCATTTGTTGAATGGCATTCATCCCAGGGGATTCAATGAGAACTTGTTGATGATGTAGCAGGCAGCATAGTCAACATTTGACTGAAAGTGAACAGGAACTACTGGGGGCATTTTCAACTTGACAACTTAAGACCATTGTTTGGGCTAATAATAATACATAAGATTTCATATCTGAGATACTTAATGCAGTGTTTTATATTGTTTGCAAGACAGTACAAACTACTGAAAAGAAAAAGTTTAAATGACATTAAGTTTGTGTACAATAGAGTACTGTTGCGCCAGATAGACAGGTCTTGAACTGAATCAATCTACAAGTCCCTGCTTTGCACAGACTAAAAAATCTTCTAAATTATTCAAATGATGAGGGAGTCCGATGATACATGTATTGTGAAAACACAGATATATTCCTTGAACATCTATTGTTTGATGTGTGTAGTTTGCAACTCTTTATTTCCATCGAATGTTAAATCAGTTAAAACACTTTGCTATCCTGCTAATCTCATCATAGAGAGTCCTCCTTTAATGTAAACGAAAGTGTGAACACCATCCACTGAGTACCGAGTAAGAGAGAGAGAGAGAGAGAGAGAGAGAGAGATTGTTTGTGCACAAGTCAGGTCAGAGGAGTATAAAAGTTAGCAATATTATAAGCTGACAATATCTCGGATGAGTCATTCATACATTTTCAGCAGGAAGATGGTGACATGTACAACCCAGTACCACATTTCATATCCAAACTTCTCTTTGACTTAGTTGTGTACACCCTGGATGGTCTGTGATTTAAAACTACACATTTGTTTTGCTGCATGTGGTCACAGGAACTGCAATGCCAATCTCAAATCAATGGGCAACTTGTTCAAGTTATCAGGTATCAAAGACATGCTAGATGAAACCTTGTCAAATATTACAGGGATGCTCAACGGAAAGTAGACGATGAGATTAAATAATACCTTACTCAATTACTAATTTACATCAGACACTTTATTTCTAAAACTACACTAGTACCTCACAATATTGCTTGCGAGCGGCAAGTTCTCAAAGACAAGAATAACAAATACCAGACCTAAATGATTCCTTAACATAACAGTCGCTTGCCTACTTCTCTGCCGACATGAGTGCCTTATCTCTTTCCACTGGTTTATTGCCGTAATCTTATACCACGATACTAATTACTCAGCGACAAAAAGACAACTGTAGTTCTTGCTGAAATGAACGTCATCGCCGGGGTAGACCGGCCGACGCGGACGTGATGTTGAGTACTGATCAGTCGTCACGAGTTCAAACAAATTGATTTTTTTTTCAAAATGACTACTATACTGTAACAGTGGACACACTTTGTAACAAGTTCACGACCTCTGAACGTCAAACTATTAAAAGTATCAATCTAAACACTTTGTTGCAAAATCACAATACGCTCTGCTAATGTGTCTGACGAAAAAGATCTATAAATTATGCTGATCCGATTGGGTCAAAGATCAGAGAGCGCCTAGCATTCAAGTCAAGGGTTCAGAAGCTGTTTCACTCAAAATGAGCAAAACCAATTTTGCAACATACGTAGCTAGAAAATAAACTTTTTGAAAGGCTAGCCAGGCATGCACGCAAGTTGTTTTTACATGTGACTAATTTGTACTGTGTAAGCTGCACTGTATATAAGCTAGTTAGGGAGTACTGACAATACCCAGTTCGAACAAATTTGTTGCTTTCACTTTCGTATATACTTCACTTTTGGAAGATGCATTCACGAATATATTTGAGATTGCCCTCCTAAATAAAAAATACTATTCACTCTTACAAGGTTTAGGTGCCATCGACAATCGCGTCGATGGTGTTTATTTTTGGTAACCTAAAGGCCTCTTAGTAAAGATTTTTATCATCAAAAAGTTGTACCAAATTGACAAAACACGTGTCACTGCTAATGTCACAGACCGTCACCGCTATGGCAGAGCTAGATTCCCCGCGAGAAATACTCTTTTATACTTCTTCAGCAAGAACTACAGTTGTCTTTTTGTCGCTGTGTAATTAGTATCGTGGTATAAGATTACGGCAATAAACCAGTGGAAAGAGATAAGGCACTCATGTCGGCAGAGAAGCAGGCAAGCGACTGTTATGTTAAGGAATCATTTAGGTCTGGTATTTGTTATTCTTGTCTTTGAGAACTTGCCGCTCGCAAGCAATATTGTGAGGTACTAGTGTAGTTTTAGAAATAAAGTGTCTGATGTAAATTAGTAATTGAGTAAGGTATCATTTAATCTCATCGTCTACTTTCCGTTGAGCATCCCTGTAAGACATCTCTGTTAGAATGAACCAAACCGTTGATGGGATTTCTCAAGACAATATATTATATTATTAGTTTTTCATGTACAGATTGATTAGATTTACCAACGTCTCTTTTGGAATGGTCACGATTTGCCTCGACTTGAGGTGACTGCACAATCGACTGGAGGACAAGTTCAGGGTCATTTGAAAAGTGGCGGCAGTAATCTTGACAAAAATAATATGAACTCTTCTGGAAACAGAACACAATACTCTATCACATTGACACTCCTGTATGCTATGTGATGTCAAACCTATATAATTAGTAAGTAACAGAGCTCATTCATATTCTATACCAGAAATGCACAGAATTGATGACTTTTGCCGACGGCAACTTGTAAAAGCTCGTCCCCAATGAGTGTTCGCACATAGCACTTGCGGTCTCGCCATAGACTCCTTGTCAAAGGACACAGCTTGTGATCAGCTGAACGAAATCACACTTTACACATCCAGACATTGTAGCGGAAACTAGAGATGGTCCGCTAAACATTGAGGTGATAAAATATTTCTCTTGGTAAACATACATAACAACCGTTATTTGAGATTTACCAAGCCGATAACAAAACCGTCATGTCAACGACCAACTAAACAACTGCGTCAAGTTACCAAGACCGTTGCCATGTTCAGACCAGTCTAACTTGAACTAAGATTTCCGACCTGGCGCTCACAACTTTCGCTGAAAAAAAGCAGCAGTTCGAAATAACTATTACCAATTGGAAGATATTTGAGACGAAACTTTAGTGGAATTTACTAGAATTTGGGATCGGCACATTCCGTTAGTTACGCAGCAACATGTACACATAATCGTACACTGTCACGACACTGGTCATTGAAACAGCGGCCGACAGCGGTATGCTGTGCTGTGGACAATGACGTTTGCGACGTTATCAAATGGTTTTGAATTTTAAATCGTCATTTTGTTACCACAAAAATTAAATGTAAATATGAGACTTACTTTGATTTCCCTACAGCTGAGTCTCCTAGACATATTACTTTTACTGAATTTTCCCTGTCGATTTTGGCGTTTTCCGGGTCTGTACCTGAGGTTTCCGCCATCTTTGCAAATATGTACGCTTTGAATGCTGGGTACTTCTGCTCGGAGGAAAAATCTGAACAACCGTAAGAGGGCGCTCTAAACAGGGTTTGATCATGTAGCATGTATAGGGAGGGGGCAGACGTGGGGCGACCCCTTCCTTACCCGCCTTCCTACTCCCCCGACATTTTTCGATCGACGCTTTATTTCGGAAATTCAAGTGGTTAGTTGTGATATTTAGCAAAATTACTTGCCAAGTTTTAAACAGACGAATAATTGCTTTGTTTCGTGATAAGCGTCAGGCAGAGGGCTTACGCGCATGGCAAAAATCGGAAAGATTAGTACAAGATTAATTTAGTTTAATAGGGCCATTTAATTTTCATATATTGCAATGTGCGCATGGATTTATTTGTCTTCGTGAGTGTAAATTTTTGCAATATGTTAAATATTGTTATTTTAACACTTTCGGAAGTTGCCAAATGAGCGTCATTTTAGGTGGCAGGAGGCTAGTGGTTAAATTTCATGTGCAATGGCATATTGTTATGTAATTTTTCATGAAGAAACTTATCTTTGAATTTCCTAACTTCCGCGCATTATAAAATGGTACGGGTGAACTTCAAGTTCAAAAGATACTCTTTGAACAGACAAGCACTTGATTGCTATTTACCTTCAAAGGAAAATCTAATCCTTGTTCTTTTCTTGAAGACTAAAACTTTACCTTTTCTTCCCCGAGGAAGCTCATTTATTACTAGGTGGCAAAGGGTATCCGCCCGCAGAGAATAGCGGATAGCCTGTTTGGGCGCATGCAGTTCCTCGAACTGTGTACGGGGCCTAGTAGTGCGCCACCTACGGCAACTGTACGTTACCTCAGTGACCCAGGTCGCAAGCAAAGCCAGCTGTTGTTGTGTTACAGACCACTGGCACATCGCAGACATCTCCAAATACTGCGTGCATAGTCTAACTCGGCGAGTCTGACGCCAGTAGTCAATCTCTGCTGCTTTTTTATCATACCTTCTATCATTGCATGGTGGAAAATTTCACAAAATATTTCATGAATGGACGACAAGCTTCGGGCCAACGTCCACCAAGGACTGCCGCCACCGGGTGATGCACGGGATGTTTCCCTGGTAACGGGAGACTATGCGTATTATCATTACGGATGTGATGGGCTTGATGATCGGGTAGGTCTGATGTAGTTATGAACATTTAAAACCTTAATTATTGGATCGAAGTCTTCACGCACTCCAGATGGTGAAACAAGCTTCTTCAAGTCATAGACCCTCGAGAAAAACGAAGGTCTAACACCGTCTATGTTCAAGTCTATGACTTGCCCTGTATCAGTTGTTAGAAAAACTACCATTTGCCACTTGGCACTCAAAGTTTATTTCAAGTCCATCCTATCCATTGTTTTTGCTATGCTTCATACAAGAACGTGTAAATGTTAACACTTTAGGAAAGTCCATCCGTTTCTCCCAACTTTTAATTTTGTTATTGTTTTGTGCCCTTTACATCAACAAATATTAGCAATTTCAGCACCTTGCAGCTAGTAATCAGGTTGTTGTTGTTTATATTTGTGATGTTATTTGCTAATTAAATTAATAACATGCATTTGTTGTTGTTGCAGTCCTATTATTGTTGTCGCAAATACATGTACTGTTTAAAAGAACATAATAGTTGAGCTTCATCTACCTGTATAACAACGTAACATGAACGTACTGATCATTCTGCCAATCTATGCTACATTCCTAAATCCATTCTTTATGTGGATTAACACAAGTATACTAGTACAATAACCACAATAGCCACAACAACAACAATCAGATTTGTCGATTTCAGTAACTTTAATGAGAGAGAGAGAGAGAGAGAGAGAGAGAGAGAGAGAGAGATTTTGACCAAGATGCATTTATGGATACCTTAGAGGAAAAGTGATGCTAGAGAGACACAGACACTTTTCATCGATTCTGGCTGTGCAGATTTCCGTTGAGGTTACTTTCTAACACTTTGATTGCAGGGATGGGGTTGCGGATACAGAACCCTTCAAACCATGTGTTCATGGATCAGACAGCAATCAATAAACAAAGTTGACACAAGGCAAGTACCATCCATTCCAGAAATACAGAAAGCCCTGGTTGCCATGGGAGATAAGGAACAAAGATTTGTGGAATCAAAGGATTGGATTGGTTCATTTGAAGTTTGCCTTTGTTTAGATTATTTTTATGATGTAAGTTATTTACTACACTATCCTTATCATGGGCAATATTCCTTTAATTAAATTCCTTTCTGCTGTTTGTTAGTACAATCTATCTCAACGACAGAGATCTTTCAGACTGAGTCTGGATGAAGAAATAACTCCATTTCCTCACTCCATGTATAAGCATACATCCAATTTAAGCTGGTTGAGGGCCAAGTCTGTAGCATCCAATGTGAACTCCCCAAGTCTTTCGACAGTTGCAAATCAGATAAACAAAGGTATGAACAGGTATAGGTACACATCACTGTATTTATTGTATATTAGTAATGGACACTGTGCAGGCAGCCTATACTTTTAAAATCGATATTCAATTATAAATATCATACAAATATGCGAGGAATTCACATGACTTGATACATCTATACATGATTAAAAGCGACTTCAAGTGATGGAGGGACCGTGCTCCAAGCAAATCTCTGTGTTTGATGTCTCTGTGTATCATGTGAAGCTAAGAAAGGAACCATGGATAATTATACCAATGGAGCCAACAAAGCTCATGGTATTTGACCTCAAATATCCCTAAGAATAAGAGGCTTCCTTTTATTAAAATTTTAAACTGAAATTGTGATTTCATTTTCCTCTTAATACCATAAGTTGCTGAGATAGCTTTTTAATATGGGTGATTATGGCTTTGCTATAACCGGAGACCAAGGCTAAGACCACTGATCTGTGCAGGCCCTTGAGTCATCACCCATTTGCATATCTGTTCCACCAACATCACAATCCAGCCACTCAAGCTGTCAGTGTTACCACACTCAAGTTCACATTGTAAAATTCCCACCCACCCTCCATCAGCTTACAAATAAAGAGAACTGTCACTTATTTCATATTTGGACAACTAAAAACTCAAAGTTTTATGGGTTTACCATCATGGGCCTGTAGCAGGCTGCCTGATATGTGGTGGGATCCTGTTAGGGCCCTTGTACTGCCTTCCAGGCTGCTATAGCGCCTTGATGCTCCGGCTGTCCCCCGGTGACATGCTGCCCTCCCCTGAGGCCATTCAAATCTGCAAGTGGCCTCAGGGGAAAGGTAGTGACAATGCTGGGATGTAACATTGCCCCTGGATTGCAGCCACACCTATGTTGTTTCTCTGCGTTAATTTAAACTGCAGCTGTCAGGTTTATGAACAACAAACATTGGAACACAAAATCTGAACAATGATTGAGTTTCATCCATATATATGCAGTTTCTGTGGGATAATTGTGTCACTCACTCAGTTTGTTCAAAGTTGTGTTTGGCAATTAAAGAAGCTGTTTTCATAATTTGTATAATCGTCTCAGTGTAACAATGAAAAAGGTGCATAAATATTTATGAAAAGTACAACCAACCAACGTAGTGAATGTAACTATGTGTTTTTGTTCACAAAACATAAGATGAAAACTACCCTGATACACACTGAAAGTTTATGGATTTTTTACTAGCTTTTACAATTTATTAGCGTTATATTCTTCATGAGTGTATGATTTTTCATTCCATCTAAAGGTACCATGTAAAATTATTCACATCCAGAGTGGAGATGACATAAACTCAAAGATTCCGGAATTAATCCAACATTTTCAAAATATTGGATCTCCAGTTATGATGGGTAAGTCATCTGATGATAATTCTGTCTACAAATGTTTCAAAGCAAGTTTATTTCCATAAATGATAACATCTGTTAAATTCTTTTGAGTAGTGGAGATTGTATAGAATTAAAATTCCTTTAAGTTCTGTGCTTTTGTAGATTTTCGTTTCAACAATGTAAATATTTAAATCTTTCTGGAGGTGAGGTAAAAACTTTGCACTACATAAATATGATCATACATTCTCATTTGTCAGTTTACATAAATATTGAGTATCTAAAGTGTCTATTCAGATATATTGGTGTGAATAGCTTTATGTTGTCTGTAAGATTCAAAAGATTTGACTTATTGAAGGAATATGATCATTTTTCAGGTGGAGACAGTGATAATTCTTCCAAAGGTATTCTTGGAGTTGCTAAATCATTGTCTGCAGCATACCTATTAGTTTTGGTAAGTTTTACAAGATTAGCTTTTTTAGGAAGTAATCACTTCCTCATAACTTTTTAAACCCAATTATGCAAATGATTTTACACATTCCAATCTCCTTCCATCACTACTCACCACTGGAGCAAATTTTTATCAATAATTCTTGAATTCCAAATATACCTACAGTATAGTGTTGTGCCATTATCCCCGCGACACAAGCCTAGCAGACTACTATTCAGAGTAGTGTAGTCAACCTCCTCCCCAAAAAGGGGGGCTTTCTGTTGCCTGGTATACAATTTTCATGTTGCCAAGATCAGTGGTCAAAGGTTCAAAGTGAGTTTTGTACTAGATTTGTTAGAAATGGTGTCACTGCAAACTTTCAAGGTTCAAAACCACCAGCTTTCTCAGCCTGAATTACAAAGGCCCATACAATCATTGGCATCAAAAATACATCTTTGTTAAGTTCTAATAACACTGAAGGATACAATGTAAACTGTTAACCCATGTTTGCTTTGTTGTTTTCACTCAGGATCCCCATTTCTATGGCAACCCTGATACAACATCACTACAGCAAGATGGCTGGATAAAGTGGAGACCATTGGACAGCTTTATGAGCCAATCTTTTTACAATTTCTGTTTACCACAATTTAAAACCAAGTGACAACAATAAATAAGAATGTTACATAATATTCTTATGCGGGTCATTTGCAGAATGTTACTTTTTGCACAGTGCCGGCCCTCTGGCAAGGATCCAGGCATTTGTACATGAATGGTGCCATATTAAGACATGTTATTTTGTTTGACAATAAAGTGACTGAAATATCATTGATTAGCTTAATATCATGCCTTTCTGTTAGTTCTGAGTGCATAAAACATTACCACAGTCCACCTAGAAGCAAGTCCTTGTTATGCATCTGAAATATTCCTCAATGTGAAGCTGAAATTGCTTCGTGCAATCCAACACTTGTGTTCTCCAAATATGTGAGTCATGATTAACCAATATGACTTAAGAACGACATGTGAACTCATTCAAACAAACATGTTGGTATCCCTAGCTGTATCGCTGTATTTTTAATCACAGATCCAATTAATGAAGAGAACTCTATCCTATATAAGGACTTTTAATCAAAGTGCCCATGAACAAGTTGAGACTGTGTCATCTCTGATGACTTGTTACTTAGTAAAATGTTCCTCCTAACTTAAAGAGGAAGTTCATGTTATGGAAATTTACACACAGCCTGGCGTGAACGTGAGTGAGTGGAAATTATGCTATTACCCATCAGAAGATGGTATGTGCGGTATCATGTGATTAAAGTGCCAAGCTTGACACTTTTTTACATGATCCAAAATACATTAAGATGATGAAGCCCTACTTTTCAGCTGTTTGATTTATGACGCCTGGTGTAGATTTGTGTTCATGCAGCAGAGGAATCTGCATTCTTACACATTGCATGCAGGCAGAGCTGGATATGCAATCACCGTATTTATAAGAGGACAATAAATGATAAAACTGCATATGAAGAAAATAGTCCTTGGCTGTGCTAAGTGTTCCAATTACACTACAAAAGAAAGCTGTGGTGGAGCATCGCAATGATTTTCTCCTCTCAGATACCAGTTCACACATTAATACCAGCAGGATGGCATACCATATACCAGGAACTTTGTGGGGATGATGAAACTCGCTTCTTCAAGTTTGAGACAACAATTTCTGTGAAAGCAGTCAATGAAGTCAAAGGAGCAATGGATGTGAAATGCAAAGAAGATAAGGATTTTTTCAAGGGTGTACAGGATGAGGTACAAAAGTTAGACTTCAAACACTGTTTGCAAAATT
This sequence comes from Ptychodera flava, assembly GCA_001465055.1. Taxonomy (NCBI): domain Eukaryota; kingdom Metazoa; phylum Hemichordata; class Enteropneusta; family Ptychoderidae; genus Ptychodera; species Ptychodera flava. The sequence continues at coordinate 26,747 of LD353294.1, forward strand.
GTTGTATGACAATAACCCTGAAATGTGGTAAAGAGTAAATGCTTGTGTTTGTCAGAAGTCAAAAAAACATGCTTTTGCCAAGTGATGATGACAACAATCATTTCAATAATTTGATTTCAAATATAGCTCTGTGGAAATACAAATACAGCTGGTGAAAGCTTACTTGAAAATTACAGTGAGTAGCAGCTGCAGTAATTTTATTGAAATAAGTTCTGAAGATGAAATCAACCAATACATAATGTTCATTGCAAGATGGCATATGTGAAGTCAAGATTTCCAGAGCATAAGGAAGGCTAGCTGTGTGCAAAGGAATATGTACGTTTATGCATGTAACAGAAGGTGTTGCAATGGTAGTTTTACCAGGCATATTCACCACAGTATTAAGACTGAACAGGTACCCAAATCTGCTCTAAAGCTGAATTCTTAAGTATACCAGTACTGGTGTACCTAAAACCTGACTTTGCGTTCACATATTGACAACTCTAAAAAATTGAGTTTCTTACAGAGGTACTTCAATCTAATAACAGCCTGCATTCACCATGGAGATGAACAATGGACAAGCTACAAATCACTTGTATGTTTAATATGTACAATATATCTCTTTATTTATTACCTTTAATATTTTTCTCCGCAGGGCACAAACTTGCCAGGAGTAAGTAGGAGTATGTGTAAAGGCAGATTACAAAATTATGCATTTCATTTTACGTGATATAAAATATAAAAAATGAAATTTACTACTATATAGACTAATCGTATAACTACAAATGAACTGTTATCTTATAATGTGAATCAGTTCATTTGCATCTCATTTTCATGTCTGTGTGTATCTATGTATGTCTGTTAGTCCATACATATCAAAAGCTCCCAAACTGCAGCACCTACCGTCCTAGTATTTGGTGTACAGGTGCACCCAGGGTTGGGGATGTGATTTGTTCAAATAAACATGCAAGTGTCAAAAATATGCAAATGAGGGAAAAAAGGAAAAATTCTTTAAATTGCTAAAACTCCGTAAGCGTTAGTCAGATTTCAAATTAGGTGTGTACAAATCAGAGTGAAATATGCATGTTTGTATTTTTGGGGTAATTTTTGCATTTTTAGTAAAAAAATCTTCTCTTAAACAGCTTGTCCTATTGCTTCAAAAGTTGGTGTCCATGTTCCTTGGTATGACCTTAGTCAAGTTTGTACAAATTGTAGTGAAATTCTTTTATTTGTAATTTTAGGGCAATTTTCCTAATTTTTGGTCAAATATGTTTTTCTCAAAAACTACTGATCTGATAGATTTGATGTTTGGTGTACAAGTTCCTGGGGTTTATCTTAATGTGAACTATTTAAATTAGGATGAAATCTGCAATTTTGTATTTTCGTGGCAATTTCTCTCATTTTGGTCGAAAATATTTGTTTTCTCAAAAATTGCTGGTCTAATTGAATCTTAATCTTAATATTTATTTCTTAAATAGCGCATTAAATTAAAAATAATCTCAATTCGCTTTACACTTAAAATCAACAAAGAGAAGGATGAAACATAAAATTGTTTTAAACTGACAGTAAAAAAGCAAAGGTGAAATTAGTAACATGTTATAAAAACTCATCATAAAAACTACAAGAATTACAAATAAAAAGACGTAAAAAGGTGAGTTTTCAGTTTACTTTGAAAAAAACTTCCAATGATTGAACCGCTCGAATATGTAATGGCAGAGAATTCCATAAGCGAGGTGCACAAATTGAGAAAGCCCTATCACCGTAATACACTGTGTTTCCTATTGTCTGATATAAATTTTAATACTAGAGTGAGAGCGAAGTGTGATATGAGTGTCACGGACTGTGAGCAATTCACCTAAATACTTTGGAGCGTGACCATTGAGAATTTAAAAGTGATGCTAAGAATTTTGAATTCTATCCTTTGCTTAACTGGAAGCCAATGTAATCTGTAAAGACAAGGTGTGATATGATCTGTTAAGTTTGCTGACGATAGTGCTCTGCTTTCACTTCTACAGGGATCAGAATGTCATCATGGTCCCGCTCTTGGCAAGTTTGTTGAGTGGTGTGATAATTCGTATCTAAACTTAAATGTTAAGAAAACTAAGGAAATGATAATTGATTTTAGGAGGCAAGAACGCAACCCTCCTACGTCCATTGTTCACGATCAAGAAGTCGAGATTGTTTCGAAGTACACACACTGTGGTTCAATATTTGACAACAAATTGAAATGGGATCATAACACCGATGCTATCTTGAAGAAGAGGCAGCAAAGATTGTACTTTTTAAGGAAACTGCGTTCATTCACGTTGATAGACAAATTTCATCTCTTTTTTGTAAATCTTACATTGAAAGCGTTATTTCATTTTCATTCATTTGTTGGTATAAAATCTGTCTGTTAAAAACAAATCTTCACGTGATAGAATTGTTTCACTTAGCTCAAAACTAATTGGTATACCCCAGAGAAGTCTTCAGGAAATCCCGCTCAATTCTTTTGTCTAGTGATCATATTTTATCAGCAGAGTTTGACACACTTCCCTCTGGTCGGCGTTTAGATACCCGGCTTGCAGGTCAATTTACCGGCGCAAGTTGTCATTCATTCCAACCGCTGTGTGGCTTTTAAATGATTCCTAAACTGTTTTTTTATATTGTCCTGCGTCTCCTACCATTTTGTAAATTTTTATTATATATTTTTTGATGTTGTATTTGAGCCACGCTTTTAATTGCCCGTGTTTGGGATAAATAAAGTTCTATTGAATTGAATTGAATTGAATTTTCTTAATCTAGTAATTAAACGAGCTGCAGAGTTCTGAATCGTTTGCAGCTTTTGAATTTCATAAGCTGGCAGGCCAAAAAGCTGTTACAATAATCTAAACGGGAGGTGATGAAAGCATGAACAAGTTTCTCCGTTGTGCTCTGATCTAAAATGTTACGAATTTTCCCTATCTTCCACAACGCATGGGAGGCTGACCTACAAATATTAACAACATGGGCCGGCATACTACCGACTGTATCCATGGTAACACCAAGATTACGAACTGCGTTCGAAGGCTGTATGGTGAAATCACCAATCTTTACATCACAGCGAGATACCGGGCTGACACCTTTGAATTTAGATGAGAAATGTACAATCTCTGTCTTCCCGTCATTGAGAACTAGCATATTTTCTCTCACCCACCCTCGGATATTCTCCACACAAGACTCAATAACATCGATCGGAACCCGATCGCCCTCACAAGTGATATAAGATTGGGTGTCATCTGCATACATCATACAATTAAGCCAATACTTCGTCACGATATCCTCTAATGGTGCAATGTATAAACTGAAAAGAATTGGTCCAAGGACCGAACCCTGGGGGACACCGCATTCAAGGAACTGTGCCTCCGACACAATTGACTCAACGCAGACCGATTGCGTACGACCCCGCAAATACCATTTGAACCAATTGCTTTGATATTTGGTATACAGGTTTGTAGGGTATATCTTAAAATGATATATTGAAATTAGAAAGAAATCTGCAATGTAATTTTTGATCAATTTTTCTCATTTTGGTTCAAAAAATTTTCTCAAAAACTGCTGGTCTGATTGCTTTGATATTGGTATACAGGTTTCTAAGGTATATCTTAAAATGATATATTGCATTAGGGGACGTTTCCATCTAAAAAACAATGCATATTCAATGCACATTTACCCCTTGAAATAGGGGTTTCAAGGGGTATGGAGCTCCTAATTAAAGTTATTTGCCATCTTGTAAGCTGTTTGAAATATGTGATTAGAGATAGCGATTAAGTGGGTGTACAGGGAAGACATCTTTGCCTTACACACTTCACTCATACAGATAATCGTTCGCCTTGAACTTCTTTGAACATTGTACCCGAATTGTCACAGAATAGGACTTATAAATATACTACAAGCCATATGTTAGTTCAAATTAATAAAAGTAGGAACAAATTCCGATGTTCTGAAATGATAATACTGTTGTCAAGGTTTGCACGAGACCGAGTTTGTGCCGCTTCACTGTACAATACCTTGGCATAAAGTAGTACCAGCCAAGCTATTGGTATCTGAAGTTGTTGACTAAGCGTTATGTAATGTCTGATTATATCTGATATAACTACTTTAGATTGCATATTATCAGTGCAGAAAGAGCCCAAAAAAGTGCACTGTGTTTTAGATGCAAGCATCCCGTCATGGAAATTAGGTCGAAATTTAGCAATTTTGTATTTTTAGGGCAATTTTTGCCTATCTCTCTCTAAAAACTTACTTTTCTGATATCATTGATATTTAGTAGATATATTCTTACAGATGATTTAATTAAATGTTTAAATTGTGATAGAATCTTTAATTACCCTACGTATTTGTACAGCTATTTCTGCCATTCTGGTCAGGCCAACATGAAGTGGGCTAGTAAAAGCTATTTTCTACATAACAGAAAGGAGCTCTGTCAGCTGCTTGGTTGCTTGTTTTAGATTTTCAGAGCAATATCTTCAATTTTGTGTGTTTGTGAAGTTTGTTCCTGAGTGTTGATGGAAAAGAATTGCAGAAAGAGTCTCTTGTTTTGATTTGAAATGTGGTTTGTAAATCCCTACAAATGTTCTCATTCATACATATTTTGCCATTTTAGAATGAGATGAACAATTGTGATATTTTTTTAAATTTTTCTTTGTTGTTCTTGGTAAAAAATATCTTTAGAACAACCACTTCCAATGAGAGTAGTAGTACCATAACTTATTAGAATTTGTTGATATGAAAAAAATTGAAAAATGTTGTGAAAAGATTTTCACATTTTCGGCGATTACATACAGGAAACACAATGTGGTTATTTAGTAAGCATTTGATAAGGTAAACTGTATTTGGAGTTGAAATGCAGCAAAAAATCATTAGTAACCAAAGCAAAAGGTGATTTTAGCAGGTTTGGTCTCCAACAAATATATTTTCTTAATTTTTTCAATGTTGAAGAGTATCAAGGTTGTAAATAGCTTGAATATTTTACACTTACTACAATCTGGCCATTGTGTCTCTTTATGTAAACATGATCAATACCGAGATATGCTGAGGTGGGGTCTGGAAGTTTGTTGGAAAAAGAGATTCCCAGCAAATATCAATTAAAAACTGCCAGAGAAGGCTTGACAAAAAGAAAAGGTGGGAGAGTGGGAAAAAAATTATTTACAATGAATTAGGTAACAAAAAAACAATGCTACCTCGTCAATCTTACACCCCTGCCCCCAGGATATCAAATGGTCCACCCCTGATGTCTTTGTGCTCACAATAACAGTGCAGTGTATCTCAGTTGAAGACGTGATATTCAAGTTCACCACACTTAAAATTCTTAAGTTGATCTGAATGTCATCATCCTTGAGAAAGTAAGTTTTATAAGTTGTTCCAAAGGTGGATGCGCCAGTTGTACTGGAAGAAAACAGTGTTTACTTTTCCTGTAGGGTTTCTGAGTAAATGGTCGCATGTTGAAATTGCTCCATGTATCTGATGTATGGGCAAAATGTAAACATTGTTTGCATGTTATGTATTTCAGACAATGTCATCTATTGTTCATGAAAAGTCAAGAAAAGTTTCCTGTGTGCCTGCAAAAGATAACATATTGGTCAACACATACAAACTACCTTGCGGATTGATCGTCTTAAAAATTATCACAGAAGTAGATTAGAGGACAAGCAACCAATAACATTGATGTAATATATTCACCCTGTGTTCCTGTATATTTAACTATTTTATCATTACATCCAGCTGTTTGTTATATCTTTATCACTGTCCATGGGTCAAGGCACACTACGAGGCCAAGACCAAGTTTGTGGAGCTCATGACTGAGTAATTTCTATATTAAATGTGGCCACCTTTGAAATGTGGAATGCTTCAATGGTGATCCATAACAGAATGGAATCTTGTAGTTGTTGTAAAAAGAATGAGAAAAAATATACAATTTTTCATACATGTGATTTGCAATATTTCCATTGATAAGAGAGTTATTACTTTGATATTCGGTACATATATTGGGAAAGACAATGTATTATTATTATAACTTTATTATAACTTTATTTCGAGAGCCAGCTCAGAGAAGGAAAGTATAAAAGATAACAACAAAAAAGTTACAATCGATTGAAACAAAAAAGTCACAGCAAACCAAGTAAAATGCCAAAATAGCAATACGACAAAAATGGGAAACCAAAGTTAATGATTAAAATACTGTG
>LD353294.1:35155-45194 GCA_001465055.1 Ptychodera flava
TTTTGCCGGCCCCCCCCCAGCCGTAAAAACTGAACGGTCCCTAACACATCTGTTATTAAGGAACTTGGCTTCCACTTACCTGTATAACTACACAGATACCTACTAAACCTTCATTACTACAACTCCCTTGAGTTCACATCCACGCGTCTGGAATCTGATACTCCCTGAATTACCTTGGAATCACTGTTTATAGTAAACTCTGTACCCTGAGGCTGTACTTGAAGTACTTTCCACAGTTACAAAACCAACAAATTTCATCTTCTCAGGTTGCAACATATCTCCTTGACTACACATGTGAGCCTGATTCAATCTATCTGGCGGTCTCCGTACGCGGGTAGATCTCCTGGGTAACACCTGAGGTTCTGACTGCATCACAGTATCTGGTGATGCCGGTACGTCAACAGGAATACTGACAGATTCTCGTCGTTCATCTCCAGGGAATCCTTCTGAACTTTCATGACACTCAACTGAATTTTCCCTTGATTGGTCTGTCCCAATAGTCATAATGTCTTCTGATACTTGAGTAGCAAAACTATTATCTTCCACACACCTTGACTGTTCAACATCTGGTTCCTTTATTTTATCTGACGGCACATCTTTCCCAATGTCTCTCGAAGGGATGACCAGTCTGGGTTTCAGAATCCAAACAAGATCTACCTGATGTTCATTTTCAGAATCTTCATCAGTGTCATCCTTTGTTTCTTCAGCAATCTGCCTACTAAGAGTTCTCACTTTGTTCTCAGTATTCTGCATCTTTCCTTTCTCAGGAGCTCTCATTGGTCTCTACGGATATGGGGCAGGTAGTGAATAACAAGGCAATAGGTGATTCCTATGGAGAATGCTGTTTCTTCCTATTCCTGTCTCAGGTTCTACCTCATATACCGGTACTGCTGGGTTTGTTTTCTTTACTACACGATAGGGATGCTTTTCCCATCGATACGCTATCTTGTGCTTTCCCCTCAAATTCAAATTTCTGACGACTACTCTGTCTCCTGGCTCTGATATCGCTTCCCTAGTCTTCAAGTCATATCGCCGTTTACTGTCAGCTGCACTCTTTCTTGCTTTTTTTGATGCCAATTCATATGCTAGCTTCAGTATCTCACGCAGTTCACCTGCATAGTCTTCCGGCGTTCCTTCTGCAGGATCTTCTGGCTGAATTCCCAGATACACATCAACTCGCAGCCTTGGGTGCCTACCATACATAAGAAAATATGGGAGCTATGTAAGCGGTCTGAAATCACCAAAGTGCGCCTGCAAACTGCGCCGGCGCATTTCAAACTGCGCCCCCATTTTGCGCCGGTATATTGCGCCGCCCAAACTGCACCCTTACTCTGCGCCATTGCGAAGTTTCAATGTCAAACACGGTATTAATAGTCTATTTTGGTTTAGTCAGGCGATTTTAGAGAAATATTCATGTTTTTCGTGGGAATATGGTGAAATGTGTCACTAAAATGCGGAGGATAGGAGTAATTTTTCCGACACGTATGTGAAGTATGTAATAACATCACCCGAGAGGGAAGGTAACTCGGCCAGTCGAGTGTCATTTGCATCGTAAATCGAACTTTGAAATCTGTTTGTAGTTTCTACCCGAACCTTGCTGGTAAATACTTTCATAGTTAAAAAAGACGCTAAATTTTACTCCCAAACTATTTCGATGGCCAAATATCTCTGCCATTATACGTTTCGTAGGGTAACTCTAAACTCAGTATATGGCGAGAGTGTCCTAGCTGTCTCAGTGTCTGAATAGGCGGTGCAGCCGAAAACCTAGCCCTGCGTACGATGCTGTGTGTTCCGCTACAGCTAATCGCAGAGGGGCGATTAGCTGTAGCGGAACACACAGCATCGTATGCAGGGCTACCGAAAACCGGACACTCCATACTCATTCACTTGTTTGATCGGAACCTCGTGGACCGTAATTCTTGCTCTAATTCTGCGACCTTTGAATCGTCCAATAATTGCTACTTCCAATTCATGACGACCCCAAATGATAAGGAATGCGACTGATTCTGAGACTCTCAGTTCATAGAAGAGTCAAAGTGCGATCACGTTTGCGACTGAACTTGAGACTCCCATTTCGCTTTGTGATGTACATTTGCGAGTGAATTTGAGACCGGGTCTGAGACTCTCATTTAACGTGCAAACAGCAAATGCGACCGTCCTTACGACTGACTTCCTGACGTAAGGTATAAGGGTACCGGAAATCGACAAGTGCGAGGCTAAAGTTAGGAGAGCGAATGTGTGGGCTTGAAGTGTACGTGCTCACTTTGAAAGTGCGAGCGATAGTGAGGATGTGAAGTGAACTCGGTCTGTTGTAACATAGTGCGTGTCAGCATATATTTCATCACTTTGGTCGAATGAAAACTTACGATCAAAGTCATTGCTAAAGCAGCGATACGATCTCCATGGAAGTACAGTGCTGTGTATCATGTGCGAACCGCTGAGTGAATTCATCATTGAAGTCCCCGATGGAAATTATTGCAACACACTTATTTCCAAACACCAAGAAGTTGATATATTCGTCTAAATAAAAATGTGAATGAGACATTCATCTTTACATAATGGAGAATAGAATATTATATCTGACTACGAAGACCTTTATTTACCAGGTTTTAAAAATCAGCGAGAGGACTAATCGGGTTGGGACGCACGATTCACAGACTGATTCAAAGTGCTGGTCAAAATGAAAGGGGACGCCATGAACACTCAATCCCGATGGGTATTTATATAGTTATGTCAAAAACGGGAGTCACCACCGTGATTAGGTTATTCAGAGTCAATTAACCTTGAAACGGACCAAACGATAGCATACAATTACATACAATCTAGGTCCAGCGTCGCGCGTCCTGTGACACTATGGCAGGTTTCAGAGTGTCTGTCGCGGTTTGGAAAACGACCTGCTGACAGCTGATGACAAAACACGCTCATACTTTTGATCATAGACCCTGGAGCGATGTTTTGATGGATTTCTAGCTTCCTTACCCTATAAACAACTTGAAACTAAAATGAAAGACGAAAAAAGATCTGTGAACGGACGAGAGATTTCCTGTAGAAACTTCAGATATTTACTGAGACGGATCATCTATTTTTGTACATCCATGGGCTGATCATGGAAGTGAAATTTACCTCAATGGACGGATCGATCAGAACACCGAGAATATAGCATTTCCCGTTTGATTTCCAAAACATCATCGTTGAGTTTCTAACAGAAAGGAAAAAAATTGAAATGACAACTGATATCGTGTCATTTAAATACAGGCTTTTAATTGTTCATTCATAATTAGTTTACGTGTACATAACCCAGCACATGGGGCAAAGCCAAATACTTACCAATACCAGGTTGGAAAATTTCAGCGAGTCGCTCTCATCAGAGGTCGAGGAAAAAAAATATGTCGGTATCGTTGCTCCGCCATGTTTATTGTTGTTTGTGCGACTAGTTTGAAAGTCATAGACTTTCTTAACGGTGAAATTCATATTGCCATTCAATATTTTACACACGAAGTAACCTGTCACCTCCATTCGGTAGCAAAAACGTTTACACAGAATGTTTTTATAGTGAAAACTATCTCCAGGCCGTGACATGTCTCTAGTTACGAAGAAACTTTGTAAATCAAAATCGACATCAACATTGAGCGGTGATCGTGAACCATGAAATATATGTCGGCAAAATAAAACATCAAATGGCTAAACTTTTGGGGGAGAGAGAGAGAGAGAGAGAGAGAGAGAGAGAGAGAGAGAGAGAGAGAGGGGGGGAGGGTTATGCAGCCGCGAACTGATCATGGTCTTTAGGATGGATAAATGCAGGGTCGGTTTACACATTTGCGCTGCACAGATATCGAAAATGTACAGATACTTTCCCGAAATATGACTTATTTCATAACATGAGTAGGACAAAACCAAAAATATTGATGTTACTCTTCGGATGTTTGACTCGCAAGTTTGCTAAAGTTAGATTACACGTATACTTACAGAAAATGGTCGCCGTAGTCTTCTGTTCAAAAATATATGTTCTTCAACACCACGTTTCTTATGATCGGTAATGTCACATTTTATTATTTTTATAAATATAAATTAATGCACCGATTTCAAACCGTAGTTATTTTTTCTTGTCGAACTGAGAGAGTTTTTAGTAGTTCTGTAGACAAAACGATCGGAAACAACAGAGTATCTTGGCAATGGCACGACATCTACGCTACAAGCATTGTGGGCTTCATGAAACGTTGTTTCTCTGTACATGTATACTGGTCTTGTCGTTATATTCAGTGTCGTATAATCTGTTGTTTGCATGTCAACACATTGGCCTGTGTACAACCTCCTGTGCACACTAATCGTGACCGTAATTTACACAGACATAAACATTCAATCCCGTCTGTGAATGTCAAAGGTGAATGCGATTAACTTGATCCCGGATATCAAGTCCCTGGCCTTTAATGGAGATGCAAAATTCACAAATTTTGACTGCTGCTGAAGCCATATCCTTTCACGATACCGCCAAGTGAGTGTAATCCGTCCCATACAAACATAACATGGTCTCTTACCTCCGAGACTCCATTCTGAAAACATGTCAAAAATCTTACTGGCGAAAGATATATTTTCACACCTTATTGAAAGAAAATTTCTTTACTGCAAGCTCCTGTTTGAGAAGTAACTTATGGTACTGTCCGCTAAATACCACGTGCGTATGTGCGTAGTTGCAAATTCACATCATTTTTCGAGCTGCATTTTTTAGAGCACGGATATTAATATCTAAAGTCTACTCTGCTAAAGCGTCCTGCTACGCAAGTGCAACTTCTCGATGTTGTGACACTCGGAGGAAGTGTTTTGGTGCAGACTAAGGGCGCAGTTTGGGCGGCGCAATATACCGGCGCAAGATGGGGGTGCAGTTTGAAATGCGCCGGCGCAGATTGCCGGCGCACTTTGGTGATTTCAGACCACTTACATACCTGAATATGGTGCATATCCAGTGCTGTCGTTCCTGGTACAATTGTAGGCATGAACAACTGGAGCCACATAGTTCTTCCAATCACATTTCGTGTTCTCTGGCAATGTACCCAACATATCAATCAATATCTGGATAAACCGCTCACATTGCCCGTTCCCTTGCAGGTGATAAGGGGTTGTTCGTGACTTCTCTACTCCTGTAATCTGACATAACCGCTTAATGACACTAGACTCAAAATTACGGCCTTGGCCCGAGTGCAATCTGCTTGGAAAGCCATAATGTACCATGAAATCCTTGAACAAATGATCAGCTGTTGTTGCCGCTTTCTGGTCCTTCGTAGGGATAGCCACCGCATATTGTGTAAAATGGTCTGTAATTACAAGTTTGTCTTTAATTCCGCCCTTTGAAGGTTCCAACTGCAGATAATCCATACAAACCAGCTCTAATAGTTGTGTCGTAGTAATATTCACCAATGGCACCTTTGCTCTGCCCTCTGGAGTCATCTTCCTCTGTGTACACCTTTCACAAGTCTTTATCTTGGTCTGAACATCCTTGCTCATTTGAGGCCAATAAAACCTTGCACGCAACAGATCCAGCATTCTCTCTTGTCCCAGATGCCCCACCTCATCATGTACTCCCTCCAAGGCAGTGCCTCTGTATTTTGCAGGCAGTACTATCTGTAAGTGATGATGGCCATGCGCATCAGTCCTCTTCCTGTGCAAAACTCCATATCTGAAACACAGTCGTTTCCATTCACGCAAACCTTGCTGGACTAACTTTGGCTCCTCTTTCCTTTCCTTCTTACTGGGAAATTGACCTCTCTCTCTATACCAATACAATCGTCTAATCACAGGGTCCTCCAATTGTAGTTTCCGCCATTCCTTCATGGTCACAGACGGTAGAGATGTCTGTTCTGGCCACGCACTTGGTTCAGCCAACACCTTTGGAACTGCATCATCAGTGTTTCCAATAACTTCTATACATGGACTCTCTTCAATCAAGTGTGCCTGACATACTGCCCGTACTACATCAGTGGATAAACTTTGTGTTTCCTCCTTGTCATTCCTAGGAACCCATTCAGTACATCCTTGTCTTACTGTTCAATCCATGGCTGTGGTTCCATGGGGTCGACGTGACAATCCGTCTGCATCTCCATTCTGACTTCCTGGTCTATACTGTAGTCGAAAGTTGTACGTGGACAATGCAGCCAACCAACAATGTCCAGTTGCATCCAGTTTTGCTGTGGTCATCACGTATGTCAATGAATTGTTATCTGTTACAACAACAAACTCATTTCCATACAAATACTCGTGAAATTTCTCTGTCACTGCCCATTTGAGGGCAAGGAATTCCAATTTATGTGCTGGATAATTCCGTTCACTGCTGGACAGACCTCTGCTTGCGTATCCTATCACTCTCTTGGCTTTACCTTCTCCTTGAAACAGTGCCGCTCCAAGGCCCAGTGAGCTTGCATCCGTGTGTAACTCAAAAGGTTTAGAGTAGTCAGCATATGCCAGCACTGGTGCCATGGTCAACTTCTCTATGACTGTATCAAATGCTACCTGGCATTCTGGTGACCAGATGAATTCATGCACTCTAATAACTGGATTCTTCTTCTTGTCCTTCTTCTTATGTTGATTTGTCAAACCACTTGTGAGAAGATTAAGAGGCTTTAGGATTCTTGAAAATCCAGCAACAAATCTCCTATATCTCTTGCATTCTTTGGTACTGGCCAACTCTTCAGTGCCTCTATCTTAGATGGATCTGTCTGAATGCCATCTGCTGATACCACATGGCCCAAGTACCTCACACGAGCACGCAGGAACTGACACTTGGAGACTTTAATTTTCAAGTTACATTCCTCTAGCCTCTTGAAAACCATTTCAAGACGATCCAGGTGTTCCTCAACTGTGGATGAAAATACTATAATATCATCTAAATATACCAAACAAACATTCACATTAAGATCACCAAAACAACGTTCCATGGTCCGTTGAAAAGTTCCTGGACTTCCAGTCAGACCCATTGGCATCTTCAAACACTCATACAATCCTACTGGCGTCACAAAAGCTGTCTTCTCAATGTCTCGCTCATCCATTCCAATTTGCCAATACCCACTTTTAAGGTCAAGAGACGAGAAAAACCTGGCTCCCCTCAATGCATCGAGACTTTGTCCTATTCGTGGAATGGCATAAGAATCCCTGATGGTACGAGTTTTAACTTCTTATAGTCAATACATAGTCTAGTGCTTCATCCTTCTTTTCCACCATCACAATTGGGGCAGCCCATGGGCTGTGTGACTCCCGAATAACACCACTCTCCAACATTCCTCGTATTATCTGTCTCAGTTTGTCATACCTTGCAGGGGGTACCCGATGATATCTCTCCTTAATGGGTGTATCCTCCGTCAATCTGATCCTATGTTTCACCAAGTCGCAATGACCTAGGTCATTGTCATGCTTAGAGAATACCTCTGCATGTCGATCAAACAAATCCTTCACCTGTTGAAGCTGGTGTTTGTCAATAGGCGATCCTGACAAGTCAAATTCCAATCCTTTGCAAGTAAACTTCAACTCGTGGTTCTCCCTATGCATATCTTCTTTCCCACTTTCATCCTACTTAATCTGTCCTTGATTGTGTACTCTATATTCTCTTGGATGTCCGATCCATGTAATGGCTTCTGCTTTTCTGATAATCTCACCAGGCTTGATCACTAATGGTTTTGATATTCTATTTTGTATCACTACAGGTACCTTTGACTTCTTTGGCAGACAAGTCATTACCGCTGTAGCAGGACTTGTTGTCATCCTCCCAGCTGACCTCTGACTGGGTTCAATAGCTACCATATACTCATCCCCTACAGGTCCACGACAGGCTCTTCCCATCACTGTCCTTGCATGATTCGATTCTATGGTATCAGGGTGTTTTAACATCCCACGTATCTCCCCAATACATCCATCTTTGCCAATAAAGTGCTCCCTGGCCTCTAGCCTTTGACAAACAGCTTTCCCAACAGATGACATCTTCATATATTGTGTCTTCTTTCAATGAAATGCCATTTCTTTTCTCCAAGGGTAACATCCCAGTATATTTGTCCCAGCTGTTACAGGTATCTTCAAATTGTACTCGCTATCTTTGACCACCAAGGCAGGAATCACATACTCCTCCTGGCAACCGAACACTGATTCTGGGAATGACAAAGTCACTTCCACAAATCCCAGGAAAGGAACAGTCTGTTCTCCAGATCCTGTTACAGTCAATGCTTAAGTTTCCTCTGTCTGACAAATAGAAAGATGTGACAAATTTTCATGATAATAACTCTCAGAAATCGTAGTCACCTGTGAACCTGTATCGATTAAACAGCGACTCCTCTGTCTTTCAACAATAATGAAATCCTCATTAGGTGCACCAACCACTCGTCCAACTGTTCTTGCCTGCATCAAAACCTGTCGTCCACGAGCTTGCTGATAATTTCTGTTTGGTATTTTCTTGCGGCTCTGTGTCTTTTCACCTGTATACTCGCCATCATTTGCCGTCCTTCCCTGCTGATCTGGAGTTGTATGCATAAGAGTCTGGGGTAAACTCTCTGCTACCTGTTGTTTCAAAGCAGGTTTATATGGGCATTTCCTGGCAATATGGCCCTCCTGATCACATACATAGCATTTTCTACTGCGCTTAGGTTCTGGACAATCCCTGGATCTGTGTCCCTCTTTTTTACAATTGTAACACCGTAATGGTTTCCTACCTTGACCTACAGTTGATGTCCTTGACCCTTCCGACACTGGTTCAGACTGGTCCTTAATGTCATGGTCGTCCTTCAACTTGACCATCTCATCTTGCATCTCCTTCACTTGAGAGTGTAACGCATGGTTTTCTGTCTGCAGTTTCTGTAACGTCTTCAGAACTTCACTGATACCAGTCTTGACATCTGCTTCCTCAGATTCTATCACCGTACTCTGATATGTCTGTCCAGAGGCGACACGCTTACCTTTAGGTTTCCCTTGAAATTCTCTGAGTTCCTGTCCAATGCTACGAGCCGTGCAAACTAACTCATCGAACGTAGCAATCTGATCTCTCTTGTGGTACAGCCACAGCTGTATGCTTGGAGAAAAATGGTTGGAGTAGAGAAACAACTAACCCCTAAACATTTTTAGCATTTTCAGAACCTGGCACTAGAGGGCGCTTTTTAAGAATCAATGCATTGGTCAGAGTTGCTTTTTGCAGGCAGTTTGCTTTGGGATATATAACTACAATTTGGGGGGATAAGGTTGCCTGGACGATTCTATTATTTTGAAGGGGTGAAAGGGGTAAAATATGAATAATGGAAATTTTATAAGCATATATAAGTATGAATATACTTTGCACCAAAATCATATGTTTTTTTTCAGTGTTTGTTACTTCAAAACACATAACTTACTTTTTTAGTTAAAAGGTACAACAGAAGTCATGTTATAAAGTTACATAATTTCTGTAGTGTAAATGTGATAAAAAGACAGTCCTTTTAAAAAACATTACACAATACATATACAACACTTGAACCATCATAACCAACTCTGTCAAAATTTTTTTCCAGTGGAAGTAAATTTCAATTGTAAATGCAATACAAGGTTTCATCAGACTGATTTGATTCATTTTTGCAAAAATTTAATCTCATAATAGAATCATTTTACAATCAAGAGTATCACATATCAGTCTTTGTTTTCCAGATAACACAACTGATTTGGTATGACAGAATTGAGGTTATAGATGACCAAGTAGCACAGACAGGAAAGAAAAAAGATACTTGACCATTTAATGCAGTTAAATTTTTTATTAAAATCATTTATCAAATTTTGACATGACATGATACTCATCTTATTTATAATTACATTTTTGATTTACTTTTTTCTGGATGTGACCACAGATGTTGGTCCTTCACTATGCAGTGTAATCTTTGAAGCTCGTTAGGAATACCACAGAAATTTTTCCCCCTGACGTTCAACTTGTGATGTATAGCTTCAATCCCATTCTCCCCAAAGAACCCCAAACCCATCTTACATCGTGTGACTTGTGACATTACATGGTATTCCAAAATGTGTAATTTTGGAAAGACAGGTGCTG
>LD353294.1:47722-57919 GCA_001465055.1 Ptychodera flava
TACAAGACAACATAGCACTACATCCGTTCTATCATGACTTTTTTCACCACTTCTAAGCAGTAAGAGACTTTATTAAGCTTCTATCATCTCGGCCGTAAAGTGCCTTGGGGAGAATATTAAAATGCCCTCATAACCCTGCCAGTCAAACGTACGTATCACAAGGCATTTCCGTTATTACATTTATTCTGAGTCATTGAATGGTAAATTTTGTTTAAAAAAGAAAATCAATCTAAATTCATGTTTGCCAGAAACAGATTGTTCCATGTGCGGTAAATGTAGGCGCAGAATAAAATGTGTACATTTTTGTCTTTATTTACTTTTCTGGAAGGCGATGGGTACTACTCTACTGGCAAACTCAGAGTCTTCTGCCTGTGTTTAACCATTGAAATTGCCGTACTTTAGGTAGGGAATATAGTCAGCTCTTTATTGGGCACTTGTCACAAGATGCCTGCTAAGAGTCACTAAATTTAACGGCCAACTTTCTAGTCCTCGCCAATTTTAGTGGTCGGCATTGCCAAACACTACCGAGCATATTGGTCACTTTATTCCTGATACAAGACAACATAGCACTACATCCGTTCTATCATGACTTTTTTTCACCACTTCTAAGCAGTAAGAGACTTTATTAAGCTTCTATCATCTCGGCCGTAAACTGCCTCGGGGAGAATATTAAAATGCCCTTAGAACCCTGCCAGTCCAACGTACATATCACAAGGCATTTCCGTTATTATATTTATGCTGAGTCATTGAATGGTAAATTTTGTATAAAAAAGAAAATCAATCTAAATACATGTTTGCCACAAATAGATTGTTCCATCAGCGGTAAATGTAGACGCAGAATAAAATGTGTACATTTTTGTCTTTATTTACTTTTCTGACAGGCGATGGGTAGTACTCTACTGGCAAACTCGAAGTCTTCTGCCTGCGTTTAACCATTGAAATTGCCGTACTTTAGGTAAGGAATATAGTCAGCTCTTTATTGGGCACTTGTCACAAGCTGCCCGCTAAGAGTCGCTAAATTTAACAGCCGACTTTCTAGTCCTTGCCGCTTTAAGTGGTCGGCATTGCCAAACACTACCGAGCATATTATTCACTTTATTCCTGATACAAGACAACATACCACTACATCCGTTCTATCATGACTTTTTTTTGACAACTTCTAAGCAGTAAGAGACTTTATTAAGCTTCTATCATATCGGCCGTAAACTACCTCGGGGAGAATATTAAAATGCCCTTAGAACCCTGCCATTCCAACGTACATATCACAAGGCATTTCCGTTATTACATTTATGCTGAGTCATTGAATGGTAAATTTTGTATAAAAAAGAAAATCAATCTAAATTCATGTTTACCAGAAATAGATTGTTCCATCTGCGGAAAATGTAGACGCAGAATAAAATGTGTACTTTTTTGTCTTTATTTACTTTTCTGACAGGCGATGGGTAGTGCTCTACTGGCAAACTCGAAGTCTTCTGCCTGTGTTTAACCATTGAAAATGCCGTACTTTAGGTAGGGAATATAGTCAGCTCTTTACTGGGCACTTGTCACAAGCTGCCCGCTACACAGCTGTATGCTTGGAGAAAAATGGTTGGAGTAGAGAAACAACTAACCCCTAAACATTTTTAGCGTTTTCAGAACCTGGCACTAGAGGGCGCTTTTTAAGAATTAATGCATTGGTCAGAGTTGCTTTTTGCAGGCAGTTTGCTTTGGGATATATAACTACAATTTGGGGGGGATAAGGTTGCCTGGACGATTCTATTATTTTGATGGGGTGAAAGGGATAAAATATGAATAATGGAAATTTTATAAGCATATATATGTATGAATATACTTTGCACCAAAATCATATGTTTTTTTTCAGTGTTTGTTACTTCAATACTCATAACTAACTTTTTTAGTTAAAAGGTAAAACAGAAGTCATGTTATAAAGTCACATAATTTCTGTAGTGTAAATGTGATAAAAAGACAGTCCTTGTAAAAACATTACACAATACATATACAACACTTGAACCATCATAACCAACTCTGTCAAATTTTTTTTCCAGTGGAAGTAAATTTCAATTGTAAATGCAATACAAGGTTTCATCAGACTGATTTGATTCATTTTTGCAAAAATTTAATCTCATAATAGAATCATTTTACAATCAAGAGTATCACATATCAGTCTTTGTTTTCCAGATAACACAACTGATTTGGTATGACAGAATTCAGGTTATAGATGACCAAGTATAGTACAGACAGGAAAGAAAAAAAGATACTTGACCATTTAATGCAGTTCAATTTTTTATTAAAATCATATATCAAATTTTGACATGACATGATACTCATCTTATTTACAATTACATTTTTAAATTTACTTTTTTCTGGATGTGACCACAGATGTTGGTCCTTCACTATGTAGTGTAATCTTTGAAGCTCGTTAGGAATACCACAGAAATTTTCCCCCCTGACGTTCAACTTGTGATGTATCGCTTCAATCCCATTCTCCCCAAAGAACCCCAAACCCATCTTACATCGTGTGACTTGTGACATTACATGGTATTCCAAAATGTGTAATTTTGGAAAGACAGGTGCTGTTGGAAAATTGGATCTATAATACTCTAATAAGCCTTTGATCTTTATCCCTGAAAAAGAAAGAGAAGATAGTATATCCAGTGAGAGTCTAACATACACCTAATGAACTGATACATGCACAATGAAAAAAAGGAAAACCTGAGGAAATATAATAACTTACTTTTCCCAACAAAAGTGGAACTGCATGCTTCCCTGACACATTGAAGAAAAACTTAAAAAGTATTAGTTCAAACAAAATAACAAATATTATGTGAATGATGTGTCAGTGTGTATTTTTGACACAGTATGTCTTGATTGCTTTACTGTTATGTCACTTAATGAAAATATATAAAAATATACTGTGGCAAAAATAGGTCAATAACCATACAAACATATTCAGGCATTTTAAAAAATATAAAAATACTGGTTGTAAAATACAATTTTAAAACTTGCCTCTCATAAGGGATAATTTGTTGCAGACTATTTTTACAACGCATGCCTATAAATTATTTTAATATATAATCACCAAGGATTTTAATCTCATCATCTGTGAGTTGCCGTGACACTGAATATAGGTTATGACAACCCGCAAACAATGACAGCAGAGGCTCATACAGGTCTCTCACATCTTCTGCATCTTTCTTCAAGTCAGGATATATGTGCTCTGTACACTTTACTATGCTATTGCATAACAGCTGTATATTCTTTTCCTGTAATCAAACATGATATTAACTTTCACAATACATTCACCTGCATTTCACTTACAGAACTGAATGCTTGGCTGTAATACTATAAAAGCATTAATTTTCACTGGGACTTCATTACACTATTCTGTGTTTGGGACACATTCACTACATGTTACATTCACAGATTTGAATGTGAAACAATGAACTCTAATGTATTTACTAGTTTCACGGTTTTAATTTAGCCAATTTTATCTATTGGCGAAAATAGAGAATTAAATCCCAGCGAAACACAAACGCTTTTACAGTACAGTTATTGATAATAAAACACACAATAAGCATAGCCTGTTCAAGAAGTCTATTCTTGCTATGGAGGTACCACAAAATTTGCTCAAATTAAAAAGAGGAAATGATTCTCATCTATGAAACATATGGTAGTAAATTTCAGCACACTATAGACACACCTCAAACAGACCATTCCTTTTTGTTGGTTTGCACAGAAAAAACTCATGCAAATGATTTGGAGAAATAATAATGTTTGGAAAGCCAATAGTTTAGCTTGCTTTGTATCACTATCAATACTTAGCTACTCAATAAAGCTGGATAAATGCATGCACATCATGTTGTTATGATAGACCCTGGAAGTCTTGATTCTGAGTAACTTTTAGTGAATACTGGTGAAGAAAAAAAAAGACAAATTAATTGTAACTGAGGTTAGTGTGAAAAAAATACTGATAATGTCTTCAGCAAACATGACATCAGAATAATGATAATCAACAAACCATCAGAATGATACACTTCCTGTAAACTGATGAACACAAAGGAAGATTACTTAGTTTTAACAACAACAACAACAACAACAACAACAACAACAGCAACAACAACTGATTGAAAGCTGACTTGTATGAACCTGACAACACTTGTCAACATGATTCCCTACGAAAGACTTTCCATGATATTGCTGTCGGCAAACATGAATTTTATTCAATGTCTTGTCTAGTTCTCTGACAGTGTATCCAGCTTCTATGGGTAAATTCTTCCTCAGGTTTGCAGCCTCTGCTTTCTGTATTTGATACAAATATGTTAGATTATTAAATTCTATACAGTGAAATTGGTATAAGCTGAAGTATTCTGAACAAAAGTCCTAAAACACTGTTAAAAAATAGTTCCCAGAATCAAATACAAATAAAAACATGTTGTCTAGTTGCTGTTCACCACACTTTAGACTGTTTTCACTGAATTTTGAAATGGCCTGTGAAGGAATGTTTCTATTAATTACTTATGTAAGCAAACATATTGAGAAAGACTGATGATTTAAGAAATAGCTATGAAACCTTGGAATCTGCAAGCTCCAGTAGCTGTTGTTTGTCCTTCTCCAAAGAGTGCAGCATGGAAAGAGGGACATCATCATCATCTGAATCATCTGAGTCGTTAACACTAACAGAGCATACACTCTGTATCTCTTGTTCTTTTACTTTGGCTTTCTCTTCAATACTTTCTGCCTCTGCTTCAAGCTTTTGAGAATCCTACAGTATGTAGAGTGAAATTTCAAAAAGTATCCATCCATCCATCCATCCATCCATCCATTCACACATCATAAAGTTAAATTGTTTAATTTCACATTAATCTTTAGAAGACACCAGTATGATTGATATCAAAGAGAAACACAACTACTTGGAAAGTGTATACATAGTTTTTGGAAATGGAAAAAAATCACTGAATGCCATTTATTACATGCCTTGATGTTAATGCAGAATTAGTGCATTGGTTTTGAATGGGTAATACCAAGGAATGTAGTGGGCCAGTGAACATATCATATGGACTATTTGTCAAAGTTACTAGTTGTGGATATCAAACCATGTAATAAACATATCATTGTGTATATGTGAGTCTATGGGCTTCTGTGAAAGGAGACAGATTTGCCCTCTCATGTAGGCAATGACTTCCTGAACTCAGGCCCACAAACTCATGTATACAGGTAATATTAAGGAGGGATGCATTGCTACCTATGGAGACAAGTAAGGACATATTAACTACTCATATAGAAACAATTAGTTACCTGGAGAATTTTAATGTATGTGTCAAAGTGAGCTGGCTTTATTAAAGGCTCATCTATTTCACCTGCTTGCTGTTGGTGACAAAACAGTTTCACATCAAGCTCGCTGCATGCTGCTTCCATCATTTGAAAGAATCTATGAAAGATTCCCAGGCTGAGATGCAGTCCTGGAACTGCTACCTATGGGGAAAACATTTTTAAAATCAAGTTTGAAAGCAAGAGAATTATTTTCAAATTAGGTATAAGTATCAGTAAATCAAAAATATCAAATTTCAAGAGATTATGGAAAGTGTTCTAACCCTCTCTAAAGGGATGTCAAAGTATGGCTTAATTGGCTATACAATTATGGTACAGTGATGCTGTAGATTTCTTGCTGCCAGCTTGTACATAGTCGCTGTGATCTTTCTTGATTTGGTCTAAGGTCCTTGGTTGTACATCTTGTTCTTCAGGTGGCAATAAAGCTGTACTCTTGGTGGTCAAACACCATAAACAGAAATACTTTCCTACAAAAATAAAGGTGCTTTAGTGTATTGTGTCATTTCCTGAAATGTAATGTTTGTTACATTACTGTGTTAAGAAATCAGTGTCTATTGTAAGTTTTGAAATGTAATTATGCATATGTCTTACCAGATGCACCTGACAAACCATACATCATGGTGAGATATGCATAGTCTCCAGCTAGACTGAGCACTATTTGTTTGCCCCTATAAACATGATAGAAAGAATACAGGTGAAAATATGAATGCATTTGTACATGAAAAAATAAAGAAACAGTATTTCATTCAGTGTTCTTTGTAAGCCAATATGACACACCATCAACCAAATTTCATCTATGGTGACTAAAAGGTCATAGCCCTATTACATGTAAACCTATAGGACAACTCAAAGAAATGCATACAATTCTTAAGAGACACACTTGTAGTAAACATCATTGCATGGGTACATCATATCTGCAAACAGAAATGAAATTATGTCAACTTACTTCCACACATAACCATCTAGTGCATTAAATTAACCTGGTCTCCATTGATTCTGTAGGCTAATCTTGTGTTTGTATCAGAGTCACCAGCACAGAAAATGTTCCACACAACAGTGTTATCCACTGAGTTGGGATGAGCCACGTTACACACCTGAAATACTGACTTCATGGTTCCTCCCCCTTTATCCCCACCAAATTTTACCAGTATTTGATCTTGTGGCAAGGCTGGATAGAACACTAGTTTGTCTAGTCTGAAAACAACATACTTGTTAGCAAGAACAAAATTCAATTTCTCTTTCCTTGAGATAAAAAGATTATTCTAAATTAACAGAAATAAAAATAGATATATTTGATAAATAAGAAGAACAACAGCATCATCATCAGGAGTTGAAGAGGTCCTTATCATGCAAGGAAAGTGTAACTTTTATACTTGTGGGGAAATCAAAGGATACATTGAATTACAATGATGGCCTTTGAACAAACTATGCCATGCAGCCTTTTAACCATAAATTACCTTTCAAGATGGTTGAGTCTATCTAGGACAGCAGCAGCAACATCATCAATAGCAACACAAGGAGCTAGCCTAATCTCTGAACAGTGTTTGCCATCAGGGCCCTTGACTGCAAAATGAAATGGTAAATTCTGTGCTACCAAGTTGTACTGCCTTAATTCCCTTTGCTTTCTCTCTATCCTTGGCTTCACTCTGCAGTCTGATTTTCCACTCTTTGAACCATCTGTGAAATAAATATAGCTGTTATATCCAGTCAATTAGGGAACATGAGTTGAGCAACAATGTTCCTATAAAAACTGGAGATAAAAACTTGAAATCAGTTTCAGTTGTCCTGTTAAAAAATAAAGATAAATGGTTAGTCTGCACTTGAAAAAGTACCTCCTCAATTTTCTTAAACTGCTCCAAGACAAACCAATTTCAGTTTTCAGACAGAGACCAGCATCCTCTGGAATTTCAGGTAGGTATGGCGCCAACACAGATTTTCTCTTTTCCTTTTCCAAAGACTTCAGCTCTGCTTGCAACTGTGGTGCCACCATGGTGCTGGAGCCAACTACTTGGGAACGTGTCTTGTTCATTATATGTGCCCTCAGTTGCAGTGTTTTCTGTGACACCTCAGTGTTGTCTTTTCTAGGAGCCCTTATAGTCTTCATGTGAAAGGGCTAAAAAGGAAATGAAATAAAATAGATTAATTTTTGTTATTATCATGACATGCTTGTTGTGACCAAAATTGTCAAATAAAAGAGCAAATAGAAGTCAATAAAATATACATCACAATAACTCACTCTAAAACAGCATTATGTAATTATTTAAGAAAATATACTCAACAAAATACACTAAATAAGTCAAAATAAATTCATCAACTTAATAATTGTATACTCTGTGTTCACTGATTCAAACTGAGTTTTTTTTTCACAAAAGTATATTAAAAAAACAATTTACATTACCTCACCTGGCCTTTTGTTTTGAACCTGATTAAATCCTCTCTGTTTTCATTGCTTAACTGTATCTTTCGTTTCACAACTTTGGTTGCAAGGTCTTCAAATCCTGGCACGTGTTCTATCTCTTCATGATCAAGCAGAACACCAACTGCCTGGACTGGTGTAACAGGTTTTTGCCGTGAAGTTGGTAGTGTGGATACAGTGGGGGAACTGACAAGTGAAGCCTCCATGTTTGCTGGCAAAGCATAGTTATGTTCGACAAGAACCGGCGGGGGGATATCTCCATATGTACATGAAACCACATGAACTGCCAGGTTGTTCAAAGTGCAGACTTCTCTGCAACCTTTCCATTGAAAATCACAAGTTAATTGTAATTCACCCATGATGTTATTTAGGGTTACTGGAACTTTTGTGACAGACATTTCTGTGACTTCAACTCTGCAGAGAGGACAAGATTTTGATGTCATAAGCCATTCCTTCAAACAACCTGAGCAGAACAAGTGGTTTCCCTCACATAGCAATTGTACTGACTCACTCAATACCTCCTTACATATCTGGCATATGTACTCTTCACAAGGAGAAATAAATCTATCTGGGTGGAGGGGAACAGCAGTTCTGTACACCGGCCCTGCTTTTCTGGTGGTCAGCTCCAAAATTGTACTGTTAGCCTCTGATCTTGTTTCGGAGGTATTTACCATTTTATCAGCTGCTGGAACATCACTGGTGCTGAAAGTCTCTATCTTCCTATACTTTGCAAGGCTAACTTTCTTTCCCCCTCTTGCTAAAATGTTCGCATGTTGGACAAAATGTTCTACCGTGCCTTTTCCATTCAACATCTACCTCTCTCATACAGTGCCTTGTGTTATTTGCCGCCGCCTTCATCTCTCTGTCAAGAGTCCGCTTACAGTTTTTGCAAAAATTAGATGGATGCACATCATTCTCGTCTTTCTCGATTGATACACTGAAAAATTCGCTCAATGGCTTGGAAAACTGAGTACAGCTATACCTTGTTCCGACTAATTTACCTGCACAAATTCGGCAGTGATTGCGCAAAATGCCAAGGTGGTAGTCGTAAGACTTCGCCATGATCGATTCTACCGGCAAATTTAGAATTTGGCGCCCTTAGATGTAAAAAAAAGCGTAAACAGTCCGGTTGCTATGGCACGACGCGGGTCAGAGTTTACACAATTGCGACGGAAAGGTATTGGGTGCGACGGCAAATAACATATAGCAATCAGAAAACAACATTTGGAAGACTCTTCATAATTATTTTTGAGACTTGTGAATTTTAATTTATCAAGATATACGATGTCAAAGTACAGTGAGAGGTAAAAATTCAACGTTATCTTGCCTGAAAATCGCTAACCTGATCCGCCGCTTCGACCACGCACCCGAGGCTTCGCTCGATAGCTCCACGTCTACATAGGTCAAACATGCAATCCAGGGTATCTCCGAAGTTACCCGAACCCGTAGAGAGGTCATATATGGAAGGTATACTTCCTAATATGGTAGATTTCGATTGAACTATACAGTGATATCAACTTCGGGAGTCACAGTGGCGCGAACAAAATCAAAGATGCCGTCCGAGATATACCCGGAAGTAAATTGTTTGTTACTCGTTTCATTCCTCCAACCATTATTCTCCATACGACCTATTATGAGGGCCGTGGCTAAGAGTCACTAAATTTAACTGCCGACTTTCTAGTCCTCGCCACTTTTAGTGGTCGGCATTGCCAAACACTACCGAGCATATTGGTCACTTTATTCCTGATACAAGACAACATAGCACTACATCCGTTCTATCATGACTTTTTTTGACCACTTCTAAGCAGTAAGAGTCTTTATTAAGCTTCTATCATCTCGGCCGTAAACTGCCTCGGGGAGAATATTAAAATGCCCTTAGAACCCTCCCAGTCCAACGTACATATCACAAGGCATTTCCGTTAGTACATTTATGCTGAGTCATTGAATGGTAAATTTTGTATAAAAAAGAAAATAAATCTAAATTCATGTTTGCCAGAAATAGACTGTTCCGTCTGCGGTAAATGTAGACGCAGAATAACATTTGTACATTTTTGTCTTTATTTACTTTTCTGACAGGCGATGGGTAGTACTCTACTGGCAAACTCGAAGTCTTCTGCCGGTGTATAACCATTGAAATTGCAGTACTTTAGGTAGGGAATATAGTCAGCTCTTTATTGGGCACTTGTCACAAGCTGCCCGCTAAGAGTCACTAAATTTAACGGCCGAATTTCTAGTCCTCGCCACTTTAAGTGGTCGACATTGCCAAACACTACCGAGCATGTTGGTCACTTTATTCCTGATACAAGACAACATAGCACTACATCCGTTCTATCATGACTTTTTTTCACTACTTCTAAGCAGTAAGAGACTTTATTAAGCTTCTATCATCTCGGCCGTAAACTGCCTCGGGGAGAATATTAAAATGCCCTTAGAACCCTGCCAGTCCAACGTAC